>CAEFZY010008424.1:0-40886 GCA_903066815.1 Brachyrhaphis roseni | reverse complement strand
TCTATCTATCTATCTATCTATCTATCTATCTATCTATCTATCTATCTATCTATCTATCTATCTATCTATCTATCTATATATGAACTTTATATATGAATTTCAATGGAAGGGTGTGCTGTATTTGACTTATATTTTGGTTAAACAGATTTGTTTTCTTTCACTCAACAAAAACAGCCTTAAAAACAATGAAGACACTTTTCTTCATCAATTATGATGGGGTGCTTTTATAAAGTGTTAGATTTTTACATTTAGGGGAAGAGAAGAGGGGGAAATTACCTCTTCAGCATATATATTGTAATTTTTAAAATGACTGTACCTTCTAAAAAAGTTTCTTTTACTAGGTAGGTAAACATACGTTTTGTAAAGCCTGCAAATCTGTATTAAATTATTCTAATCTTAAATGTCATTATGTCTGAGGAAAAAATAATCATAACTAACAGAAAGAAAAGCTTGAGAACATCAGTCTGTGTGTAAATAATCTATATATTCAGTTCCACTAAGTGAACTGAATTTTTGAAATATTCCCCCGATCATTGCACATTCTAATGCATTGGATGGCTTTGTATACATTGTATAAAGACTATGAGGTGACTGTGGGTGTTGTTTGTGAACATAAAGTTTGTCAGGTAAGAAAATGTTTTATTTTTGTGTTTTGTTTAAATGTTACAGCCTCTGTCAGTTTAAAATATCTGCATATTACTAAACACAACAGGTAAAAACCTGAGGAGCACTCACTCAATGAATGCAATGAAACTGAGCCACCAACCTCTCATTCCTCATGATGTCAGAGTTCATCCAACAGATAGAAACACTCAAGAATTTTGTTCAGAATACAACCAGAATTATTTGTGTTAACAGTAAAAAAAAAAAAAAAAAATAGTTATCAATATGTATCTTTAAATCTATCCATTAGGTGCCAGTTTGATAGGTATCCAAGAAAACATTTCTCCTCACTTCTACAGCCTCACTGGATAAATCTTCATTTAAATGTCCACTTTATAAACTCGTATTCAAGCTGGAGACTATACTGTCACTAGCTTTTCTTGGTTGCCATTTGGAAGCAATTTCTCTTTTTTTTCTTTGTTTAAATATTTTTTAATTTTTGACACGGAAAACAAGCCACCATCACAAAATAACAGAGGAACAAAATTTGCACGAATAGAGTTATTTTTAATACTTTTTCTCCACTTAAATCATTATCCTCCTCCAGAACGCAGCTGTCACAGGTTCAGTCTCCAGAGATGAGCCAATTACCGCATGTCTGTCTCTGTCTGCCAGCAACTCATGAATAAAAGCCTCCAGTGCCACAAAAACTCTAAAAAAAGCCAAAACTTGTCATGGTGACCAGATTTGTTGGTGAGAAAACAACATGGCGTGACATATAGAGAGTAAATCCTCTGCTATTAACTGGTTGCCAGTCGTCCAGGATGACCTGAATTCCCTTCCTATGGCTGCCACAAGGAATGGCGCGTTTGTGTTGACATGACGAATTTCTGTCCTATGTTTTCAAGTGAAACTTTGCCGAGGGAACAGATTTGTACCCTGGTTTGGAAATTAATGTCTCTGAGCTCTCAGATTGACCTGACAGTGCAGGTCTAGATTTTAATGCGACTCACCATATCTTTGGATAATTAGAACCATCTGTTATTTTTAGTAGTAGGGTTTGTATTTTGTGTATATATTTTTTTGTCACTGGTGAAATGCTGTAGTTGTTTGGTTATGCTGCATGACAAAAAACAAAGCAAACTTTTAATAAGCCTTGCAAATTGAGCACAAAAACAAGGAAGACTCCAATACTGTTTTTATTTTCTCATGGGAAAATCAGTGATCAAAATACTTAATACACTTTTAAATAAAAACATAATAATACTGGTAGTTAACTTTATGCCATAAGGTGCCGTTATTAGAGCGGCGCTTATAAACCCACTAAAATGAACCTGACTGCAGTTCATAGGTCAAATAAAGAAGGCTAAATGATGACAATAATAACCAATATATTATTCTTACATAGTTATTAGTACTGTTTTTGTCTGTTCATTGCAGAAATATGTTTTTTCCCATTGTCGTTTTTGTTGTTCAATCTGATTTCTATGGTCAATTTTATTACCAGTAGGCCAACAGATTAAGTAGCAAATATCTCTATATGTGATGAAATCTTTCCAAAGGAATGCTGCTGGAGGAGGTGCCTTGTAAAAATGTCAATCTTTCCACATTTTGTCACATTACAATCACAAACCTGAATGTATTTAACTGAAATAAGTACAGAAAGAAAAGGTAGGCATGGTTTGGTGAAAAGTCTGAAAAATGTGCCTTGCATATGTATTCAGCCCCCAGTAATACGATACCTCTATATAAAATCCTTTTGGGTCAGAGCTCACTTATTTCACAGCGAGTCCACCTGCTGGGAGCCCTGATGAACTTTTCCATCTGCGTGTGAAACATTGTGCGACACTGCAGATAAGCCCAAAAACACCACGACCACCACAGCGAAACATGGTGGTGGAAGCAGCATGCTGAGGTCTTTTTTTCCAATCAGAAAAACTGGTCTGTCACCTAAAAGTCCAATATAATTCATGGAAAAGCCGTGACTGTAACTTGACGAAATCTGAAAATATTCAAGAGGTCTAAGTACATGTACAAGGCGCAGTGTTCAGACATGACGCTAACAAGCTGTTTAGATTTGTGTGCTAACAAGGAACTGAAGTATCATCACATTGGGAAGCGGTCGAACTTCAGTGTGAAGCTGAAGTTTTGGATCGACACGCTTGAGCAAGAGGGATTGATATCCGGTAGGAGTGCTGATCTTGGTGTTGTTTACTTGGACTGAACCGCTGGGACGACGCTAGGCCCAAATCTGCAAGACAGAGGGAAATCATCATCACACCATGACTGGTTCTGGCTGCAGTGTTGTGAGACAAACTGAATATATATTTTAATAACTGCTTCAATTTAAACAAAACATTTAATTATCTGAATATGTTTACATTCATATTCTGCTATACAGTTGCCAGCTTAGAAGACTGTAAGACTACGTATCCCATCAGGCCTTGGAACACCTTGGAAACCCCAAAAATGATCTGGAGGGTGTTGCTGGAATAAAACTGATTGGGCCTGTTGCTCCAACCTGAGCGGACGTTGATGGACGGATGGGACTACTTCCTGCATTACCTTGTTGTTGTTTTTAAAGGGGCATAAAAAAAAGCTAATTTAGGAGAGGAAAAATACCAGAACCCATTTTCAAACTTTACACTATCAGTATTATTCTACATGGAAATGATTTATGAAAACATTCACAGCTGTGTAATGTATCAACACCAGGAAGTATAAATGATTATTTCAGTAGTGCTTATCGTCTGAGTGATAAATCATGCCAATGCCTTTGGGTCTTTTTTGTTTTTTTTGTTTTGAAGCCTCTAACTTCCCACTTCCTGCTTTGTGGGGAAACTCCTGCTCACCCGTAGGCTGTTGTCCCAGGAGGCCGAGCAGAGCGCCGTGCCATCAGGCGACACTCGGACTCTGCTGATGCGGTTTTCATGGCCAAACAGGACGGAGACGCGAGTCCCCTTCAAAACGTCCCAGATGTTTATGGTGTAGTCGTTGTACCCAGAGAACAACAGGCGGCCTGGACGCGTGGGCAGATGATGAAAATAATGATATATATATATAAAAAAAAAGGAAGTGGGGAATTTCAGGGAAGCAAAGACAAACAATTGGATTAGAGGAAACTTTGTTTTGGTTATGAAATACTTCTGATTTGGTATCATGCATATTAAACAGCTTAATGTTTTGGAGTCCAGCTTGAATTAAAAATGCTTCTCACCACTCAGAGAGAAGTCCACAGAGGAGGCGCCAAATATGATGCTGTCCTTCTGGTAGACGGCGACTTCGCGGTCCGCCCGCAGGTCATAGAAACGGCACTGAGGAGAACCAAGAAACATCTCAGACTGACTCAACACACAGCTGTACTACTACACACACACACACACCCACACGCACGACTTCAGCTCATTTTAGCTTAGGAGTTATAGCTGGTCAGAAGGTGTTAGTGGTGTCACAAATAACTTTTATTAAAAGCAGCGTGCCGTGAGGTCATCGAGTTAACATGACTTCCTCAGAATCACTGATGAAGTTTATGGGGACAGAAAAGCATAACAACAAGTGGAGAAGCAGAACTTACCGTGGCGTCATCTGACGCAGATGCAAATGCGTCTCCACTGGGGTAATACCTGGATGTCAGGGAGATTACATTCAGACATGATCAGCTGTTTATCTGATGCCTTTGATAAACATCAAAGGCATCAGATGTTTCTGGTCGTATTCGTTCAGTAGTCGTTTCAATTTACAATGTTTTAACTACGTAAAGTATAATCTAAGACATATTTCTGATGTGTTGTAACCTTAAAAGTTGGGAAATTTGTCCTATAACGACAAAAAAAACTAACTTTTGCTGACACTGCGTTTCTGGGAAGGACGTCATGGCAACAGAAACTCATGCAATGTCACATGACCGCACTGAGAGGATTATGGGTTGAACAGTGAGATAAAACATAAGGAGTCGTTTTTTTCAGAACATTAAAATTGCATGTGAGACGTATAAATTGAGTTCAATCCGGAATATTTCCGCAACAAGTTTCAGCAACCAGCAATCAGCTGTAAATCCAAGAGCTTTTAAATCACAGATTACACATGCAAAGAGTTTAAACCATTAAACTCAGCTCTTTCTTCCTGTCATTAAAGTCTAAAAATACACAAAATGCCTGTAAAATGATGACAGCGGCTCTGTTTGGGTTAAAGTCAGATCTGTGCGTCTTTTAAAGAACTGAACTCACTTCACACAGTTGATATCCGACTCGTGGCTTTCAAAAGACTGAATGTTCTGTCCCGAGCGCATGTCCCACACGTTGGCCTTCATATCGCAGCCCTGAGAATGACGCATCAGAAGAAAAGTTAGTGAAAGAAAACCCCTGATTACATTTCTAAAACAAAACAAAGGAAAGAAAATTGGTTTTTACAAGTGAAAAGTCAGGCTCCTCACCCCGGACACAAACGTGTTTCCGGTCTCGGACGGAGCCAGGTCCAGCGACAAGACGTCCGCCGTGTGACCGTGGAAACTCTGCAGCAGCTGCCCACTCTCCACGTCCCACAATGCACATGTTCCATCCCCGCTGGAGGTCAGCAGCTGGCGCGCACAAACACACAAAGTGTCAATCAAGTTTATCTGCATAGCACATTTCAGCAATAAGGCAGTTTAAAGTGCTTCATATTGTAAAAGCACAAAGTCATAAAAGACGCCACGCAGTCATCAACTGAGAAAACCAACACGAGTGCCATCCTCAAAATCATATATACACATCAGATATGTTGGTTAATTTTCCATTTATTACAGTTCAAAAACAGCTCCAACGGTTTTGGAGATTTCTGGAAGTTTGTTCCAGATTTGTGGTGCACAGAAGCTGAATGCTGCTTCTCCATGTTTGGTTCTGGTTCTGGGCAGAAGGTCCGGAAGGTTGAAACAACAACAGCAGATCTTTGATATATTTTGGTGCTAAGCCGTTCAGTGATTTATAAACTAACAGTATTTAGTTTATGCATGGATGAGTTTCTCTAGATCTCGCTAGAACATCAGTCCTTTAAATCTGGAAATGGTCTTCAGGTGACAGAAGGCCGACTTTGTAGCTGTCTTTATGTGACTCTGAAGGTTTAGGTCTGACTCCATCACCACATCCAGGGCTCACTTAATCACCATTATTTAAACAACACATAAAATTAGAATTAACCTTCAAGCTAATCTGACTTTGAGCAGTAAGTTAGTAACAGTTTTTTTGTTCAAATCTTGGTCCACCTTGAAAGGCAGTAACCAACCCTATATGTAAAAGAGATCGCTACCCTTTCTTGTGAATTGCTCTACCTGCTGGTTTTGCTCTCAATTCTCCAATTTACTGGGAAATGAAAGAGACGAAAATAAACCAGTAGTATTGCTGTTGCTATATTTACTGTCTGCGACCAATACCAGTTCTCAGGGGACCTCGGTTGAAAGAACAAGATGGTTTCTTTACACATAAAGGAAGTTGTGTCTAATAGTGAGAGGAAAAGAAGTGATTATTCCAAAGATCAGAAACAGGAACATGGGAATCTAAACAACAAATACAGCAAAAGAGAGTAGAAAGACGGCTCCTGGCCTACTCTGAAAACTCTCTCTGAGCAATCAGTTGTCTGTATACAAACGGGCTCGCAAAATCGGTGAGATGTCACCGAAATCGTCTGTTGAAAACAAATCATGGGGACTCAGAGATTTACAGAAACACGAGGCGTCCCTGCTGTCTGCCTGATTAGAGAGGATGCTGCGTGACCTCAGAGCTGAAACACACCACATCCTGCTGCAGCGACACAAACTCTTACTTTCAGCCTTTCGTTCTGCATGGTGTCTAAAAACGTGAAAAGGTTTCACACAGATACACAAAGGAAAGTTTTCATGATTCTGTGTTTATGCCGACTTGCAAAATTCCTGATTTGGCTCAAACTTTGTTTTATATTACAGTCTTTACCTCTGATGTGTTTTTACTGGGATTCGGTTTGACAGAGCAACACAAAGCAGTGCGTAGTTAGCGCAGGGCAGACTGTGCAGGGTGTTTATTTTTATTTTATATTTTAGTTTAGAAATGAAAATCTGAACGGTGCGGTGTGCATTTGAATTCTAATTGAGTCGACAATTTGTAGAACCACTTTTTGCTCAGTCTGGAGTATTTTGAAGCCTCCAACAGATTTTCTTCAGTATTAAGCCTAATCCATTAGAGGTGGGCGGATTGATACAAAATATTGTTTATACCGATTTCAAAATATCAGTATCAGATCGAAACTAGATCGAAACTTGTAAGATTGACACTTGACAATAAACACTGTTTCTATTCTACAGGGTGGGCCATAAGTTTCCATACTTAGGAGAATGTAAAATGTATATTTCTTTAATGTTTCAGATACCCAAGAAGATGCGTTTGACAAAAGATCAAAGTATTGAAATTATACTGATGGCTGGATCGGGAAGCGGTCGCATGGTTGCACAAAACTTTAACAGAAAACATGGAACGAGCATCACACACGACTCTGTGGCGAAACTTATTTGAAAGTTTCAGGAAACTGGAAACGTTGCAGATCAACCAGCGACTACACAGAGTCCCACAAAAATAAAAAGGGTACTCCAATATAAAATGTTTATTTTATCTATGTATGGAAACTTATGGCCCACCCTGTAAGGTAATTTTATTTATATAGCACATTTTCAGCAGCAAGGCAATACAAGGTGCTTATATTATGTGTATTATAACACATCAAAGTTTGTGGCTAAAGGTGGAATAGGTCGAATACTTTGCAAGTCACTGTCCACTTGCTTTTATTTGGGTGGTAAATGTTCTGCCCTCAGGGCCCCAGATAAAAGCCACTCAGCGTCTATTAATACTCCCAGGAAAAAGATCACAGCTCTCTGTCTCTCTCTCTGTCTCGCCCCTCTGTGCTCCTCTGCTTTGTGAAGCATCACAAAGGAGTAAATTATTAAAGCAAACAGCTCAGACCATTTCCTTCATGTTCTTCCTTCCAGCCTCTCATCCACCCGGCTGGGTGGGGGTGGTATCTACTGGACGCAACCAAATACCAAACTTGAGGTTACAAAATGTCAAAAATAAAGATAAGAATGCGGCTCGAACTGATTTTTTTTTTTCCGGTTTAAACTTTAACAAACCCAGACAATAAGAAACTTTGTGTCAGAATGTGGTATGTAGGCTGCTGCCCCCACCTGATGTTGCATGATGAAACATTTTGCACAAACCTGCCTTGTTGTTTAATTTTAAATGTTACGTAATCTGCTACAGTGTTTCGTCTTTATCGCTGCAGACTCCGACACGTGTTTCTGACCGCGCTCTGTGCTCTTTTGGTCATTCAGGGAGGAGAAATTCCACCATTTAGTTTTCATTTTTCCAGAACTATGAACATTGGATTAGATAAAAATGAACTGCTCAGATTTTTAGTGCGAGGGTTATGTTGAAAGCGTCTTGTTTTCACTTTGATTAAAGACGTTTAAACTAAACTTTAAGTCGTCACAGTAAAGCAGCTCATACCGTTATGTACTGACTAGCTAGGATCTCTCAATGAAGCGAGTTTTTAATAAAAACAAAACAAAAAAAAATTATTTTATGGTTTTTAAGGCAGTTTTGTCTTCACAAAGTTTATTATTGATTGCTATTTTATCTGATTTGCACTACGAGTCTCTAACAAAATGTGTTTATTTTCACAGCTGAGGCATGCTGGGTATTTTCTAGGCCCTTTGCTCAGATTCTTTAGCAGTGGCCATTGTTGTAGTTTTACATTTTTCCACTTGTCTATTTCTGTTTGTCTTAAGTCCAAGCCTGTATTTACCTATTTTACATCATTGTGTTTCTTCCAGAAATCTAATTTTAATAATCAATTCACCCCATGAATGTGATTAGACATTTACTATACCTTAGTTTCATGCAACTACTCTACATATAGATTTCTGATAAGCTTCGCTATAATTATTGATTTTTCTAATATTGCACCTGCATGTCCGAGTTGGTGAAAGAGCATCCTGATACGTAGTTGGTGTGCATGGCGACTGACTTCTTCTTTGCTGCCAGGTTCTCGTTTCTGTCCAACGACAGCGGGACCACGGAGCATTTGTTATCCAAGCCCCTGACGGATCAGATCACACAGTTTTAGTTTTATATCAGCCTTTCTGTGAGTTTTGAATAAAGGATGCCAATCGTATGTTATAGAGATTTTAAAAAAGCAGCGTACTCACCCACACGCCACAGCACAACCGGAGGGAGCGTATGCACATGCCATCACCCATGTACATGGCAGGGTTATCCCATGCTCCTTCAGGACACAAACAATACACTCATAAACACACACACACACATCTATGGACCAGGATGAAAAAGATTCACTCCTCATTAGACAGCATATTCTGTTTAATCAAATAAAATCCCGATAAATGACACAGAAATGTTTACTTGCTGCTTAATAAAATCTAAGAAAGCATGAATGTTTTTACTAGACACTGTAGCTCCTGTAAGCCTGGATCTGAGTCACATTAAAAGTTTCAGGTCTGGGAAGGAGGGATGCATAAAATAAATCTTTAAAGCAGGATAAACGTCACTCAGACCAACATACATAGTATCAACACACTGGCAGCTGTCAAAATCGACTGATGGACAGATAATCTCTAAAGGCATATTTCTGTCTAATCGTTTTATTTCCCAGCTGTTAGGAGATCAGAGGCGCATAAAGCCCAGCAGCAGCAGCTCACATGGAGGAACCTGGATGAAGAAAAACCATTTGGCTGCCTGATGAGTCGCAAAGGTCAAACTGGGGTCGCCCTTCCTCCAGAGCAGTGACAGATGTGTCACATCAACTGAGTTACTGATTAGATTAGATTTTACTAGTTTTTATTGTCTTTTACAGGGAATGCTATTTTAAATATTTGAACACACGTTTTGCTCTTTACGATCATTCATTCAATCTGATAGATTACATAAACTATGAAGGATGCAACGTTGGATTTAAAATACAAATTTACAGTTGGATTAAATCAAATTGATCAGTTTATGAAATTGAATCAGGAATAAGTTTAATGTTATATAGATTTTTAAATGCATTTTTCTGACAAAGCAATCTACATTTAAAACGTAACTCATCGGTAAAAATAAAACAAAAAATGCATTTTTTAAGAAGCCTAAATCCATCCCCCCTATTCCATCCATCATCCACCTACCTTATTAAGAGTAAACGCATCCCAGACAATCACTTTTCCATCCTAGATGAGAGAAACATACTGCATTTGTCCCATTTTTATGCAACAAATAAAAATATCAGCATGTCTACAAGATTCTTACCAAGTTTTAAAAAAAAATGCATAAAATATTGGATCCAAATTTAGGCCTTAAAAAAAATTTCTATATTTCGTTGTGTGTAATATTTAAGCATTCATTTAATTCTTTCTGTGGTTTGTAGCTCTTGCAGAAGAAATTGGGAAAGAAACTACAAATCCCAGGATGCAAAGCAGAAAGTATTGGAATTTATGCCGAAACACATCCAGCCTTACAGAGAGTTCCCGCTCCGTTTTAAAAAAAAGACATTTCAGGTTCTAATCACCTGTATTGATCAGTGAGTAGATAGAAAATAAGGAGGAGAGAGAAGGGGAAGAAATGAATGATTCTTAAACTTATCACATAGGAATGTACTGAAGTAAGGTGTAAACAGCTGGTTCACTTGACAAACGTATACTAAACTTAATGTGTTATTAAACTTTTTTTTAAATATATAATTCACGCAGGTCTTAAATGTCAATGAGAAAGCTTTAATGGTGTCATAAACTGAGTATGGATACCACAGAGCCGTGAATGTGTTTGTACCTGTGAAGAGCTGACCAGGCGACGTTTGTCCTTACACCAGTCAGTACACAGAACCTTGTTGCCATGACCTTTCAGGACACGCCTGGTCTTCAAGGAGAGCGCGGCCACAGCCTCAACCTTCTCAGCCACCTGATGCACTGACATGCATAAACACACACATAATTATACTTTGTAAAGGTTCTACTTTTTAGTTTGAAAATGTTTTCTTAGATTTTGCTTCCCAAAACGAGTCACATTCTGATATACTTCCATATTTAATTTGCATGTTTTATTAAAATCATAATCTAAAGATCTAAAGTGGAAGAAGAAGAAGAAGAAGAAGAAAAAGGAAAACACTGTAAAATCTTTCTGAATCAGCATGTAGACATGTATACAGGGGGGCTGAGGAGAAAGTTACGTCAATTCTAAGGGCTCCTGACCAACAGGGGGCCCTCCACAATTTACTTTTTGTTCTTAGAAATAAAAAAAAAAAATTGGGGCCCTGTCAATTACAAAATTAATCATATTGTATTTTCGAAGATTGTTTTTAGCAGTAAAAATTTAATGTTCCCAGACCAAAAAAAACATCCACATTTGCCCCGGGTTTTCAGAAAAAACTAAAAATAAAAAAATAGAGAGAGAGAAAAAGGCAAGAGAGTGTCAACTTATAACCCAGTTTTTCTCCAAGAGGTAGGTAGACTATGAGACTATCAACCATTTAGCATAGTTAGCTTAGCTACAGACTGTTTGCCTCCATTTTACTAGCATTTAATGAATTAAGGAAAAAATGACCAAGATATTCATATAATTAACTTGTACCTGTATCTTTTACTACACTGAGTCAGATTAGTCAGCCAGCAGCAGCTGTCCTGAGTGAAATTAAAGCTGCAGTATGTAACTTTTATAAAAAAATATATATATTTTTTTACATATTTGTTAAAACTATCATGTTGTGACAGTACGGTATGAGAGATAAAAAAAGAAATCTATGTGAAAAATCTATTTCCTCTGCTTTCTCCCAATGCTATCTAGAAACAACTAATCATAGACAGGAGAGTTTTAGTGCTGTCAATCACTATCTCATGTGGTGCTGCTCATCCTTCCTCCCCCTCGCTCTGTGCTATGCTGCAGCTAGCATAGCCTGTTGTGAATGCCCAGTCTAGTTAGCATAGCTACCAGTGACGAGAGATAAACAATTTTCCTGTAATGATAAGTTGTTTCTCCACCATTAGCACATTTAGCAGTGAGTGAACGAGGTTGATTGACAGCACTAAGACCCTCCTGGTTCTGATTGGTTGTTTTGGCCGGAACATTGCATTACTTTAGCTATCAATAGTAGCTCAGGGAGCAGGTGGAGGAGATTGATTGTTTTCACAGATTATCTGACATGGTGACAGCTTTAACAAATATGGAGAAAACCACTTTACTAATATGTTTTATTAAAGTTCTATACTGCAGCTTGAATAAAATGCAACTACATAGCATTTTTTGAGAAGTCTAGATTGCTTTATGTGTATTTTGCACGTTGCTTTTGACTGTTGCTCGTGGGGAGAAACATTTCAGTAACCTAAAACTAATAGAAAAAATGTAAGAAACTTACTTGCATACTGTATGTGGACTGTTGCATGTAAAATTCATGAGCAGTAAATATTGTGCTAGTTATCAGTATTGGACCAAAGAAAGCAAGGCAGTTCCAAGACTTTAAAATTGTGACGCTTTTGATGGGTCAGATAAACTCAAAAAATTGTAACAGCAGCTGCATGGGGGGCCAATTGAATATTTTGTCAGGGGGCCCAAGATTCCTGGCGGTGCCCCTGCATGTACAGCAGGCATTTCACTCCAGAGTGCTGTTGGGTTCCAACTTCAGCATATTATGCTGAATGGTGAGGTTCTGATTGGGTCATCATCTGAACCCAATAGCAACATACATGACAAGATGAGCATTGAAGTACCTGACTGGCTCCATGTTGCTCCCTCCCCAAAAAGAAAAATTACTATAACTTCATAATTTTCAAATACTTACAAAAATCTCAACATAGTAATCCAGTTCACCTGATATGGGCTTTTGAGTTTCATAAATACTTAGGGGAAGCCCAAAAATTGGGGTACTGGCCCTTTAAGACTCTTTTTAAAGTCTGGTCCTGTTCTTGATCGAAGACAACAGAATTACATTGGCTAAAATTAAGATGGATGCTTTTTTATTATTTGTCTTATATTTGAAGTCTAAAAACACAGAATTTGTAATTCCTAGATTGCAGAACAGATCAGAAATGTTAAATTTACTCAAATAGAAAACTCTAAAATAGAGAAACATCTGGAAGCAGTCTGCAACCTCAAACAAGTCTATATTTCTCACAATTAGATTAACATAAAGTTGTGCATAAAATCCGCACCATTGCTGGTATGAACAAGACTGAAAAAACAAACTAACTGTAAACAGCCTGATATCAGTGCTCTGCACCAACAACAAGCATTCAAGAGCTGGTTTCCAGCAGCAAAAGCTTCCACAGCCACTCACGCTCCACATCGTTCAGCTTGCCGCGCTCCTCCTCCAGCTTCTTCTTCAGGTTCTCGCTCTCCTTCTTCAGTGATGCCAGGGTCTCCCCTTTCTGGAGCCCCTGGCACGCCATCTTCCTCGAGAAAGACGCCGCCGAAACAAAGTTAGACACACAGAGAGAGAGGGAGAGAAAGAAAGAAAGAGAGAGAGAGGGGATTAGAAAAAAGAAAAGAGGAGGGATGAGAGCAGGAAGCAGGAAAATGTGGAGAAGCGGCGCAGTTTGGCTGGTGGTTAGAGGTCCATTAAAATAACCCTGGAGAGCAGCAGTGATGCAGTCGCTCTCTGCTCTGCCTCCCCCCCCATCCTTTATCTGTCCTGCTATTCAAAGACACTGAAGGCTTTTAAAAGCCAGCCCTGCACTGCAAACGCAGCTTCGCTCTCCTCTGGTTCTGGTTTTAAAACTCGACTATCGCAGAAACCCGTCATGAACTGAGAGTCCCATGTATGAACCTATTGAGAAATAAACATTTATTATAATGTTGATGAAAAGAGTAGTGGGAAAAAAGTTAAGCTACACTCAAAAATGTCAGAACCGTCAGGCTAATAAATATGTAAACGTTTGGTCTTACATACACTCAGGGTTTCCCCCAGTGTATCAAAAGCCTGGCGGGCCACCAGACTTTACCTGTCCCCCCACCAGGCTAAGCATTGTTTATTTATTTGGTGACACCTTATTTGAATGGTTGCATAAGACTCACAATTGGGAAATAATGATACTTTTAATGTAAACCTGCAATAAAAGTCCATTATAAAAGTCAACATTGCACTAATTGTGTCATTATTTACCAAATGACACTTGAATTCATGACTCATTTTCCTGATAGTTGATACGTCATGTTTGTGTCATGTCAGTCTTATGCACACCCCTTTAAATAAAGTGTTGCTATTTTTATTATTATAGGGTATTTTTATAAACCAGAACTTCATAACCACTGCCTGTCTCTGGTGGTCTACCCGCTAACAACTTCAGCAAATAAAGTTACAAATCAGAGATAAATGATCAAAACATTTTGGTCACTTCAAACCAAAGCATGAAGCAACAGAAGAGCAAAATCTTGTTTTAAGCTAGCCTTTTTTAAGATGTTATAGTTGGTGTTTAAGTATTGTTAATAATGCATTTTGATACCTGGTGATATTTCAAATTTCCTGTCAGTTTTAGACATTTTTAACTCAGAAACACGGCGGGCTGCTGGATGACGGCCCCATCGCCCACCGGGCTTCTGGAGGAAACCCAGAAAACTGATCAGATGTTCCCACCAATCACAGCCACTATGCTCATAGCTAAATATACGCAGAGTCCCAAATGTATTGTTTTTACCCACTGTATTTGTCTGTTTGTTTGTTTTTTATCAACTATCACTCAATTTTGAGCATTTGTATTCTGTTCCCTTTCCTTTTCTCCGTTAATGAGAAAAAAAACCTGTCAGATTTATTTATCAACGTCTTCAAAATCAGAGGTTTACATGAAGAATGATTACTGTCTCTTTAAGCAATGAGAGGGAAGCCCAGGCGACGATGTTGTGACTTTGGAAACCTCTGAGAATTTAACTGCAAACAATTTGAAGAAAGTTAGAAAATAAATATCCTAAAAATTGTTCTCACAAAGTTTTCTGACATTTAGTAAATACAAATAATTTGAGTAATTCTAACTAAGCTGAAACAAACTGTGAGAAAACCCCCCCTACTTTTAATTCCGTGTATATAAATATCAGATTTAAACAGTATGTTTGGAGTTTTATTGTGAAAAAGGTTTCAAGGGGAATGAAAAGTTGCAGCCTAAACAGTGTGCGGGTTTCATGGAGTCTGGATGGACACAACGTTGTGAGGTTTTAAACCGGGCAGCGGCTCAGAGATGCCTCGTTACCATTTCCACGCAGAAAGAGCAGTAGTTGATGGCCTCGCTCTTGATGTAGATGTTCATCAGCGGACTGGCCTTGCTGCAGCTGTCACACGGGCCGAAGGTGGCCGCCATGAACGTCTGGTCACACATGGCTGCAGAGGATCAGCGACACGCCTGCCGGACACAGAGGGATGCACTCCATCAAACAGACCACACACTGATTAGGTTTTTATTTAATCAAGCCTCTGTGTGTGAGTGTGTGGGGGTGGGTGGGTGTATGTGTGTGTGTGTGTGTGTGTGCTGTACAGGAGATAAGCAGCTGGTAATCTACTCCAGCCTGATCCTTCTCAGAGGAGAGCAGCTATTCTGGGAAACACACACATCTCGATTCCTCACACAGTTAAACAACTCTTACTTTAAGGGTTCTCATTATAAATTATTTAAGGCTTTTATTGTAATAATTTATTTCAGTTAGTAAAATTAAACAATGTTTTGCTTAAGTATATTTTCACTCTTAATATGATTTTATGCTCCAAACTAAATGTGTGTAAAAACTGACCAAACAGAAACAATTTGCTCCCAAGTTATTCTAAACCGACCTGACTGCATGTTTGTAGATTTTTACCTTCATTTGCTAACAGCAATTTCATTTAATTAAGATTTTGGTTTTTTTTTACCATTTAGTGCAACATTTTTTACGATTAAATTGAACCCCATCTGAATCATCTCCCCAATGATATTGCACAGGTTTGTTGTCCATATTTCTAGCTAAATAAAAGGCATCTTACCACAGAAGAGACTGTTTCCCGTCACCCAGCAGGTACCTGTCCCGGTAGAAGTGAGCCGAGTCGATCCAGTGACGGATCAGTGAGGGGCAGAGAGGACGCAGTAAGCCTCTTAGGAAAGTGTCTCAGCCGTGACTCTGCTCTGTTTTGACTTCCCTGCACAGTCTGGAGGATCCATTTAAAGGTGGGACCAAAAGGTTTTCACATGAGTTATTCTCTATTTGATCACATTAAGCTGCATGGCAAATCATTTAGCTACAGATTCCACGTTACCCAAACTCTCCCCATCTCCAAATCTAACAGATGAAACAGTTAAAAACAGGAAATAAGAGGTTAAAAATGTCTGAAATAAAGAAAATATTGAATGAATTTAAGCATGCAAGTGCCTTAATACGTCAATACAATTATAATACAAACATTTGTAAAACCAACAAATTAAATTTTGCAAAAAATAAAAAAAAAATAAAATGGTAAAAAAAACATAACTACTGTTCAGCTCAAAATGATTAGTTTGATTGGGAGATGCAGAATTATCAGACAACTAATAAGTTTGAGAGAAAATTAGGCAATCGCCTTTCAAAAGATAAGAAAACTGCTGAAAAATGAATAAAAAAAACTTTTTATTTAAATAAAAAAAGTTTGGATTATTTTGTCCCCTTCTGAATTATCAATGAAGTGTTTTACTGGTTTTAATGACCCAGTAAAAAATATTTTTTAACTTAAAATACAACTTAACAGCTAATATGTCAATATAATCTGAAAAATGTCAAATCAGATGTTTCTCCAGTTTTGCTTTCCAATATTTTGACACCAAGTCAGTACTTGCACAAAACTTTGATACATGTTCTTGTAATTTTAGAATTACAAAAACAATATGATTTGTTTAGGAAATTATACCTGCCCAACAATAAAAAACACACAACATAAAAAAACAAAAATACAAACAAATTGGTTTCATTTCCTATAGAAAAGGAATCTGGAAATCTTTGTATATTCAAAACATAACTAGGGCCTTGCAGATTCGGTGTTCAATGTTTTAAATTTTGCAGATAAGATAATCTTATCTTAGACTGTTTGTATTTAATTTTAGTGTAGTTATGTAGTTAAATGCATTTTTATGTTATCTATATTAAAAATTGGCTACCAGTTCATCGGCTGTGCAGAACCCAGTCGTTCTGGTTGCCTCGGTCGTTTTCAGGCTGTTGCTGGAACCTGAAACTCAGTTGTGTTTCTGTGCACACAGTTTACCAGGACCTTTCAAAATAAAGTGGTTATTGTTTCCATAATTCAATGTCCTGGTGGTATTCCCTGAACCATATCTTTGGGTCGACTTAAAAAAAACCAAAAAACCCCACACACATCCTTACCAGCAGCATGAAATATTGAACATTTAAAGTCATAATAAAACTCCAGGACCATCCAGCAGTGCTGAATTCTTTTATTTTACTTACAGAGTTGAAATTTTATTCCAAGTTTGCTAACGGTGAACACATTCACAAAGCACAGCTACCAGAAACTACAAACAGTCCAGTTCGTCAAATGTACAGACTGGTTTAAAGAGGGAAACACCCGGTACCGCCACAGCTGGCCTCCAAACTATTTGTATTTTTATTTATGTTGTTTATTTAATGGACACAATTAACTCTAGTGCTGATGAGAACGATGATCATTTATAACGTCTGGGTCGTATCTTACACGCAGCTTTCTGCTCGGTGTGGCAACGGAGAGCGAAGCGATGACGGCGTTCTCTTCTCAAATAAACCAACCGATGGGTGAGCGCCGCGGCTCCCACTGAGTGCGGGAGCTTTTATTCTTTTTAATCAGTTTTTCCAGTCCATACTCATCAGTAAATAGTTCAAACCATCTGTGTTACACCAGCTGCAGGACAAGAAGAGGCGTCATCAGAACAGCATGACCACATTTTATACAACTTCTACTCATTTAACAGCGAGAGAACAAAAAGAAAAACCTGTACTGGGAGAACACAATGTCACAATGTGTGTGTGTGTGTGTGTGTAAGTCATTCACATAACCAGTAAAGTCAGATAAGGCTTCTTCTACAATGTGCAGCTAAAAATCATGATACATGAACATTCAAATGGTAGATTGACTCCTTTGCTGCTGTCCTTCAAAAACACAACCAGCAGATTTGACCTCTTGGCACGAGCCAGAAACGTTGCACAACAAACAAACCCAGACAAACAAAAGGCTGAGTCGTTAAATGTGGTCCCAGTGAGAGCAACCGGATGTTTTAACGTAAAAACGTCACTGCCGACAGTCCGGTCAGGTCGATATATTTAGGTTTTTTCTTCTAAGGGCTGCATATCATAAAAATGAAAGCATAAAAACCTTTGATTTTTCTTCAAGATAAAGCAAATTAAAGTAAATGCTGCTGATTGAAAACAGTGTTTGATGCATTTAATAACTTTGCCAAAAAAAAAAAAAAAAAAGGTAGATTCTGATCTCAAGCAATTTGATCGGTGCACCGCTAAACGTAGCACTTTCTCTTTAATCCAATCAGGACGTCCAACGAGATATCACTCCTCTGGGTTACTGAGATTTCTCTGACTCTTTTTTTTTCCATCTCATTTGCCTCAAAAGTCCAGTTCCAACAGAAACTTTGCAACTGGACTATCCAAACAGAAACAGTGTTTTACTAAGCGTAGTGTTTTTGGTGAAATAATGATCAAAAGAGGAGGAGAAGAGGCAGAACATGGCTCACTTTAAGTACTAACGGCACAACAGGAAGTAGGCTGGAAGTGCAGAAAAGACAGAGCAGAGGAAGACGGAAGAGTCTTTGTCACAACATGGGCAGATTTCCTGGTGGACTCGACTCCACTTTCTAGTTTTCCTAACATGCAGACTCCTTTTCTCAAGCTGGTGACGTCTGGAAAGCCTAAACCATGCAGGTTACACCAATGAAGCGGCAGCACTTCATGCCTTATGCTTTGCTAAAGTACCGAGCATGTAAAGATATCTGAAGCTAAACAATCTGTTCAGTGAATTAAAAAATGACTAACGGATAAGCACTGAGCCAGCAGTTAAAATGACAGCAATGATCAAAAATAATCTGTTGGTTATTTGTAACAAATGCCCATGTTGTGCCACAAAAACAGGAAGGCAAAAGTGGGTGCAAAGCAGAGAAAGTGTAACATAGAACAGATATCAGGCAATTTCTGCAAAACATACTTAAAAAAACAACAACAAATGTCTCTTCATTCTGCTCAGTAATATATGGCTTTACAATGCAAACAACCCTAAACAAATGGCAATACTGAAATAAATATGCACACAAAGATAAACGGGAACATTTTCCAAGGCCTTGACCAGAAGAATGTAAGGAGAAACAGAAGCTGAGTGTAATGTCGCACGTACAGATCTGTGCTTTTACTGCAGTGTTGGTGGTATGGCGAATATGGAAGTCCGAAAGTGACACAATTCTATAAATAAATCACTCGATTAGTTCAATGTGTTCCAATTCATCAAAATTAGTAGTAAATGTAAGTAATGTCTTCAAAAATACATGGCAAACATAAGCATTTTATATGAAAAGCATAAACGATTATTTCACTGTTAGTAATTTCTCGTTTGCTATTGGGCGGAGCAACGCAGTGCTAACGGATTACTGATGTTCACAAACTTAACTCTAAAATATTATCAAATATGACTAATTACATAATTTCACATTTAATGATTCAGATATTCACAATTGAGATGCGTAATTTATCAAATTCAGCAACTTTAATAATGACATAAGTAAAGAGGTTTGGATTTATGGATTTGTGGCACATTGGGGCTTCCGTAGTTGAAATGTTCCTGGTTTTTCTTCTCGGTTCTGGTCAGAGCTGTAAACAGTGGACCTCATCGCAGGTTAAAGCCCTCAGCAGAGCTTAACCCTTCATATAGACTCTCCTCACTTCTGTCCGAAATAAACACTAAACATCTGAGATTAAGACACAGCGAATCGAAATTTGCGCCAGACCTTCTAACTATGATATAATTGATCTATTAGGACATAAATATTGGACGTCAGTGCAGCTAAAGCAAAGCTGTTCAGTTTTCTTTAAACATTGAGGCTGGCAACATAATTTCAATAAATAAAATACAAGATATATATTATTTATTTCTATATAGAGATCTTTGTGTATAAATAATATAGTACAGACAATGAGTTTTGTCTCAGAGGGGGATGAAACCCCATCGCTCGGCGGTTTTTGCGATAGTTTGCTAATCAGCTCTGTGTGATGAGATCTCTGCCTGCTTTGCTCTCGTGACTCAGACGTGAACAGCAGCTAGCTTAACGGTGACGGGAAACACCGAGGACGGATCGGTAACACTAACCCTCTTGCTGATGACTGATTGGATCCAATGGCTCCTCTAAGCGTCAAGGCGTTTGTACAGGCGTTTAATGGAGAGCACGGGGCGAGTAGCGCGGGTTTCCGAGCGACACAAGCTAGAAAGTGACACCGATGTGTGTGCATGTCAGCGTTTAGACAGAAAATGTTTCTTCAGATTGTGTTCATCCACATTTTATTGAAGTGCTTTTGCTATAATTATTATTATTTGTAATCTGTCTCGGGCCAGTAGGTGGCAGCGGCGGTCGCGGCCGGGGATTTTTCAGCTCAGACCCTGGTGAGGAAGCTCAGGTTCAGAGAGGTGGGGATCTGGATCGTTTCCAGGGCGAGAGAGGACGGGTTGAATGGGAAGGTGACCGGGTAGATCATTTTGGTGTCCATTAACAGCTGGGGGCTCTCGCAGCGGTCTCGCAAGCGGGTCTGATGATGAGAAGAAGAAGAAGAAGAAGAGAGGGTCAGAAACGGTGAATATACTCAACAGACAGGAGGTCTTGGGATCGAAGCCAAACAAAGAAGAACAGTGTGACCAGGTGACCCACCAGGTAACAGAAAACGAGCATCACTGACACAAAATATTAAAGATCATTAAAAAGTCCAGTCTGAAAACGCATCTATTTCCCCTGACATTCAGAAACAGATTCGAGTTTTTGGGAAATTGCTGCAACTGCAATTAAGTATGTCTTGGTTTTTAGTTGTTTTATTATTTTATATGTATTTTGCTACCAATTTTATTATGGCTTTTTAAAATTATTTTTATCAAACTTAATTTTATTTCTTGTTTTATCACTTATCTACCAGTGACATTGTGATTGTTGAGAAGCACTTTGGTCTGCTGAGGTTGTTGAAAACATGCTTTATAAATAAACTAAATAGTTTATGGCCATGTGAACACGCCTGATCTTGTCTGATGTCAGAAGCTCAGCAGGGTCGGGTCAGAACCCCGCCTCTCGCTGGTGACCGCAGGAGTTTGGCACCAGAACCTCTCCCAACCCCGATGGGATAAAGGTGTAAAGAAAATGGATGAATGGAATAAACTTAATAATAAGTACAAGACAAAATCTCAACTTCCACAGCAGAGATGCGGTTTTTGTTTTTAGTTAAAAATGGCCTTAAAGTGACTCTTTAATCACCGTATTTTATTATTCCTCAAATTTAACACTTTCAAGCAGTTTTACTGTTGCTGTTTTTTTATGTGTGGGTGATATGGCCGTACAGATGGTCCAAACCCTCCACAGGCATGCATCATTGCTACTTCACAAAAGTTCCACTACTTTTGCCTTAATTACTTTAAATCTGTACAACTAAATCATTCTTTGTTACCAGTGATTTTATTGGTGTTTCATTAAATGTCTACCTGTATGGTTCGTATGAAAGCGACTGAAACTCTCTCCTCGAACTCGTTGACTGGAGTGTAGAGGTTCAGGACCTTTACGATCTGAAACAGACAAACCGCACCAGAAATCGTTTAACGGACCGGATGGATTATGGCTTGAGCTTTCTTCTAGATGTTTTGGTGGGCTCACCTGAGCGGTGGTGAGGGCGTGGCACATGGAGCAGATGGCCTCGGCGTCTTCATCCGTCTTCTTCTTCACTTGCAGCAGCTGGGCGGCCTGGATCAGAGGCTCCAGGGTCTCTTTGGCTCCACAGTTCATCAGCCCTTTGTCTCTTAGCCACTCCTCCAGCTGGCTCACGTTGTACCTGCACACATCCAGTGTTAACTACAGGCTCTCACAGTCGAAACAAAAAAAACCCATCTCAAACTCAGCAGCTGGCGCCTCCCACCTGATCTGCATGCCTTTGCTCCAGGAGCACATGTCCTTGCGCAGCAGCAGGTTGTTGAGCGTGACGGCTCCGATGATGTAGAAGAGCTGCTTCACCACCTGCTTGATGAGCTCGGGGTCGGTGCCGTGCTGGCACATGGTGGAGTGGAAGGCGCTGAGCTGCCGCAGGATGGAGTCCAGGGTGTAGGTCCCCTCGTCGGCGATGCTGGACGTCCGCTTGCGGAGACCCGTGGGCTTCACTCCGGACACGCCCTGGATGGTCTCATGCTCCAACATCCCAGACACTGCAAGGAGAAAACACAGTGACACGGCGCCGCGCTGAAGCACCCAAACACCCGCAAGCTTCTGCAAAAACACTCCACCAAGGATTTTTGGTCTAGTTTCTAGGGCAAATACCTTATTACACTTGAAATAAGACAAAACTAACTTACAAGTAACTTTTCAACAAGAAATATGAAATAGTTTAAGTCAATAATTCCTAATACTGATCCCAGTGAGTGAAATAATCTACCAGTTGAACTAGTGCCAAATCATCAAACTATCCACTTTATTATGACAACATAAGCTCATATATAGCTTTGTTATGTCTCTTAATAATATGACATCAAACTTTGTTGGTCTTTGTTTTTCTCTCTCTGGCAGTATCTTAATGTTGTTTTGTTTCAATCTGATTGGACATCGATAAAAGGACTAGCAGATTATCTACTGGCAGATTCTTTTTCTTATTGCATTGGAAAAATGTCTTATTATACTTGAAACAATCTGCAAGTGGAACTTGTACTCTTTCTCTTTTTAAATATTTCACTTATTTCTGTATCACAGGTGTAAATAACTTTAAATTATCACTGCATCTGTTTGGTTTCGTATTGTTGTTGTTTTTTGTGCTTAGTGATTTCTACAAAAAAGTGTAAATGTTCTGGGTTTGTTTTTACATATTGCAATAATCATGAGGCGCAGATTAGTTCAATTTGATGTGTAGGAAAAATAGAAGTAAGCCTTGTGCCGCTGTCCGGTGGAGCTGCTCAAACTGCTGCAGTGTTTTGAAGAGTTGTGCCTCCACCCACCTATCATTGGCTGCAGGATGTTCTCCATGCATTTGACCAGCTGCTGGTAGATCTGGATGGCCAGGTCACTGATCACCTGTCTGTACTCTGCCAGGTCAAAGTTGGACAGGCAGTGCTCATTCTGCCTGGGTGTATTGTGCTTCATAAAGGCCTGGGGCAAAAACGAAACAAGAAACCCTGAAGTATCTGCTTTAAAATAGAACAAATGCAGCAACTTTTCCATATCAGGGCAGTGAGGGCAAAATTACAGCAGATCTGCAAATATGAAAAGTCACTTTTGATAAACATTTGCAACTTTGGTTCTAGTATGCAAACACGACGCTAAAGCTGAGTCTGAATTTCCAACAGTAGCATGACGGCTATTTGCATCTCACTGTATTATTTTCTTTACTCCGTACCTCTGCTTGCTGTTTTTTCATCTAAACCAAACAAATAATGAGTCGCAGAAATGATCCCATAAACGTTTCTATCTGCACCGGCCCAAAGTGTAACCAGACAAAATGGAGCACAAATTGCTTTATATAAATATTCAGTGGAGAAAAAAAAGCATTTGTCATTAATTACTGATAAAAATCATTTTTGACATGCCACTTGTTATGTCAAACTTTGTTTTATGTCAATCAATCAAGCAATCAATCAATTTTAGCTATGAAGCACCCTTCATGTTGGAGGCAGCTCATTGGAAACACATAATAAAGGATATTTCTGAACTGGGTTTGAACCGTCACAGTCTGCAGCTTATAAATACCAGAGTTGTGAAGTAAACTGAAACTGGTGGGATCCTCCCTTTTGCTCCCATCTCTGTAAGAGGGCTGGTGGATATTAAAAGCAATGTACTTTTATCTTTTCTTCACTTCCCTGGACTAGCTGGGGAAGTCATTGCTCATATTCTTTGCTTTATTTCTTAATAAAATAATAATCAAAATGCATTTTGATTCGTTCTTGATTGACTCAATGTTTTACCTTAGGTAAGACTCATTTATTTCCTTAACACACTTTTTTTTTTTTGTATAAAATGTAAATAGATTATTTTTCATAAAATTGTCATTTTTCAATTTCCAAGCGAATGAAAATGATCTCAAAACAATGTTTCTGCAGGTTTCACCAACTCAAATTTAAGACTTTTAAAAAATCATTTTGGATACAATTTAAGACCTGTATCACAACAGAAATGTATAAAATAAATGAATTGTAACAGAAATCTACCAAGAACTAAGATGAACATCGTCCCGACAGCTGGCAGTAATCTGGTACTTACACATGGTAGACATAAAAAAAAAGCTACCCAGCTAGCTAGCAAGGGTACATTAGCAGCTAGTTATCAATAGTCACATAACACAACGAAGATGTTTTACATAGCAGAAAAGTCCATCCAGAAAAAAGGAAACATGGGATATGTGAGATTAAATAGTTAGTGCTAGCCTCTTCTACAGCTCTGATAATTATCAGACATTCAATTCCTTTTCACTTCTGCCTCATGTGTGCAGGGAAAAAGGATAAAGAGGCTAATATTTAGCAAATTGTATTTTCTTTTTTTGGTGTGTTGGTGTCACCTCATCTCCGCTGTATTGTTTCAGACAGTGCAGGAAGCGGCAGGTGTTGGCCAACCAGAACGAGACGGTCTCGAAGTCATCGCCTCGTTTCTAAGAGGAGCAGAAGAAGAAAGGTGTCGGCATCAACGGATCTTTTCTCACCAGCCACCGTCACTCAGCCTGATTCTTCTCTGTAAACGCACCTTGAGGATCTTCTTGATGCTGTTGATGGTCGACGTGAGCAGAGTCCGAACTTTCTGGTCGTCGTTGACGTAGTCTGCGTGTCTCAGACACATGAACAGGATGTAGGACGGCAGACCTGGGATCAGATTCACCGCTACGCCGCGAGGCTTCAGCTCTGGAAGGTTGAAAGAACACTTTCAGATTTCTCACTTCATAAAGATCCCAATATTACAGGTCATCTCACTTTTATTTATTTTTTTATTTATTTTGTTATTTGAGAAATGGCTACATAAAAGAAGAGCTTGTAAATTACTTTGTTCCTCAAAGGTAATTAAAAAAACCTGAATGTATATAAGATGGCTGTTTTTACCCAGAATGAGATTCTTAACCAGCTTCATCTCATCCTCCTTCTTGTACTCCAGCATTCCCTGGAAGTCTTTCTCCCTGCGGGGGATGTTGACCGGGTGGATGGGCTCCTCCACCATCTGTCCCGGAGACGTCTGTCCCTCGGTTTGACCCGCTGGGAAACAGGGTTCAGGACACACTTAGCTTCATATCGACAGCACCTTAGTTTTTTACCTCCATGTCTTTTTTAATTTTATTTAGTTTTGACTTCAGATTTGTTTTATTTGTTAGGAGTTTTTTTGAATATAGAAAACTGAATGCTCAGTTTTCTATATTAGTCTTTATTATTTTCAGTTATAGTTTGTCTTTTTTCTTTGTTTGTTTTGCGGTAGGAGTTATGCACCAGCTGCTGACTGAAAAAAAGCTAACAAAATGTGTGTAACAAAATTCCAGAAAACCATCCCGGGTTTCAGAGAGCGTAATGAACGTGCCTTACCCCCCATCTCTCCGATCCTCTTGGAGTAAACCTTCAGCTGCTTCTTCAGCTTCCGGATGGTTCTGTCCTGCTTCTCCAGCTGCTCCATCAGATCCTAGAACAGACGCAGGGAAATGAGAGCAGAGCATAATCAGGCCTACAAACGTTGCCCTCTAGTGGTGGGTAAGAAAGAAACACATGAAAAACAAACAGAAGAAGGTGCAGCGGGACATTTCAGATTGGAATTAGAGCAGCGGTGCTGATTATTGCTTCAGAGGAAGAAAAGGCTGTGGGACTTTCTAGTCGTTAGAGGAGAAGAAGTGCGCTAAAGTAGAGTGATCGCTCAGAACACACCAATCTCAGTTAATGCGAGCACATACACACACACACACACCCACACAGACTCTACATACAACCATCCGCCGTAATATGATGACTCGAGCCTCTCTGGACGCTGTGGGGTCGTCGGCCATGAGTTCCTGTCAGGTGACAACATCCACACAGCCGTTGTTTCACTTTCATTAATGTGTGGCTCAAAATGAAAAAAGTCATGATGCATTGAAGGGACAGACGGTTAATGTAAGTCAAAGTGTTGGAACTGCAAGAAAATAAGAGCAAGATCTTCACTTCCAAGATTATTTGCGAAACGAGACAAAGACCGCAACTAACCATTATTTTGGTTATCCGTTAATTTTTCTGAGAATTGGACAAAAAAAACACTGGTAATTTTACAGATTAAAACAAAAAATTTTTTTAAATACAATATTAGAAATACAGTAATAGAAGCAAACAATTAAAAAAAGATTTAATATAAGAAAATCAACAATTTTATTGCCTAAAATGCAACAACATAACATCCCTGGTGTACGCTTGATTATTTGCTGTAAACGGAAAATGTACAGGGGATGTCCCGATATCGATATTGGAAATTAGTTCAATATCGTCCAAAAGAACAAGTATCGCCCCAGCCTTTCTATCCAGGAGGGCATGTAAGCAAACCTATTGGTTATTAATACACTCAGTTGTTCTCACAACCATTTGACTATTATTGTTGTTGACTATTGTTCTTCGTTTTTAAAATATCACTAGATCAAGCATTTTCTAATATTTAACACAAGAGAATAAGTAATAAAAGCAGGTACGTTTCATACCGATATCAGTATCAGTCAATTCGCAGAGCTGCGATATCAGCATCGTATCGGAAGTGAAAACGTATCGGGACACCCGGAATAAATATCATCCATCATGTGAAAAGCTCAGCCCTTTCTGCTTGACTTATCAATACTGTGCAGGGCTGATTTATTGATTATCTTTTGGATTAATTGATTAATAACAGGACAGCAAACGGTGCCTAGTAGGAGTTTTTTTTTTTTTTTACAGAATTTGAACCAGGTGAAGTTAAAGTTACTCCACTTGAGTTCTGGGTAGAACACATTTAACAAAGGTTTGATTTTTTTGTAACATTAAGTACAAAATATCGATTGTTGTACATTTTTGGATTAATTACTGTTCTGAGTGTTATCTCAGTACAGTAAATTGTTAACTCTAGTTAACGATTAATCGATGACTAAATCATTTGACTATTATTTCAATTATTGATTAATCACAATCAATCCGATTAATCGTTTCAGCCCTAGATGAGGTCACTTCCCTACTTGAATTGCCCGTTTGGTAAAGTTTTAAGGCGACGCCTCGTCTGATAGCTGGACTTTAATTTTCAGCAGACTGGCCCTTTTTTTTCTCCCAGCATCTTTCAGCTGGACGTGCGTTTGTTGCTCGTCTATGTGTGATGGAGCGTCGGAACGCACCAGGTTCTCGTTGGTGAGCCGGGTGATCTCGTGCTGCAGGCTGGCTTCGATCCGGGCCTCGGGAGGCAGCTGCAGGTTCTGGGCCAGCAGCTGCTGCTGTCGGTTGTTCTCCTCCTTCACGTTCTGCAGCTCGCCGCGCAGAGACTCCACCTCGCTGTCGTAAGTCCTCCGCTGGGCCTGCAGCTGCTGCTCCAGTAACCTGGGGAAAAACAAAATGATGTTATAAAAAAAAAAGAAACAAAACAAACGAGGGGCGTTTTCATCAGAGCGCGCCGATGCAGGCCGGCAGCAGCATGCTGTGCAGAGATTCAGACTTCTACTGAAGAACTATAGAGACCAACAGATGTAATCTGAAGAAGAACACACTCCTAAGCTAGTTTGTAGAAGTTTATTTTGCAGCTGATCTGGAGGATAAGAGAACATTTTTTAGCAGGGCTGCAAGGTCTGCTGTGCAAAAGAACATGCATGCGACATGCGTCTCCAAACTTTAGAATATGGCGACAAAATTCTACATTTCTTGTCACTTATTTCAGAAACGCACATTATATAAATTCATTACACACAGAGTGAAATATTTTGACTTTATTTCTTACAATTTATTGATTATGGCTTACAGATAAACTTTTTCGAAGCCGCCTCGGAAAGTAAAATATTGTTAAAAGTGAAAAAGTTCAATATCAGCTGATAAACCCAAAACGCCTGCAAAGGTTTCCTGAGCCTTTAAACAGTCTCTTAGTCTTTGTTACTAAAGAAGCTGGTTGTTCACACAGTGCTGGATCAGAGCACATTAATGGAAAGTAGAGTGGAAGGAAAAAGTGCACCAGCAACAGAGAGAATTGCAGCCTGGAGAGGATTGTAAGGCACTGTGGATGGATATATCTGACACACAGGCTGCAAATGTCACTTTCCTTTAGACTTTTCATCATAATCATCAATATTACAAGAAAAAAAAAAGGCTTGAAATATTCCACTCTGAGAAATTAATTAATGTATATGAGTTTCAGTTTCTGAAATGAACCCAATAATGACATTTTCCCTGACTGAATTTTTTTGAAGATGTACTTGAAGTAAAAGCTCAAACTTCCTGTTAGAGATCTACAGCTTACACCCGACAGCAAGGATTAGTAACGGGACGATCTGGGAAACCAGCAGCAAAGAAAGACAAAGAAATCCAACCAAAGTCTTCAATAAACAATCACGGCACCACATCTTTGATTGGAAATATCATCTGAAGTCCAAGAATCAGTGATGAGTGAAGCATTTATGTTTAATTTGAAAGGAAACAGAGAAGAAACGGTGAAGAGACCCAGAAGAAGACATCTCCTTTTGGGACTACAGCCAAACACATGGCGCTCTGAAGCAGCCATGTGTTGGAGCCTGAGCGCCACCTGGTGGTCTCCTTTAAGCCCTGATTAACCAACCACAGCTCCCCGTCCTCATTCAGCCAGTGGAGGTCTGGAGCTGCAGATCTGACCCACACACAGAGACATGGAGGACCCAGTGAGGGACAGCAAAACAACATGGATGACATTTGGTATGAGTGGACTACAGGAAAATGAAACCTTTAAAAAGTAAATTAATTTATACTTTGCTCAGAATTAGTCCTGAATGTTTTCGATATATAATCTGCTACTTTTATCTGAACTTATGCATTCTGCAGTGAGGAATGGCATTTACCATATTGTTTATCATTTATCGTGATACATTTCTTCTCATGACAGAATTATAATTTATTGTTCTCAAGATAATTTAAAAAACTCTGTTTTTGGGATTGTAAGCTTTACTGTTTTCTCCACTCTTAGCTCAGAGAACGTATCAATAAATATCAATAAATTTGAATAAATGCAGTTGCTGTGTGCAGTTTTAGTGATATAAATCACACTAGTTTGTGTGCTGGTGTTTAAAGAACCGTATTACAAATGGGAATGTTTCTCAAGCATTATTTGTGAACGCTGCGACACACACAGTCGCACTGTTACCTCAAAAAGTAATAACTAGTTCTTATCATTTTCATCATCACAATAATGCCTCTAAATATCGTGATAAAGCTTTAAATCCATGTCTGTTCTGCACTGTTGGACATTTTCATGGCTACAGAGAGCGATCAGAGAAAGAACAGAGGAAGTGGATACATGAGAGAAGCAGAACAGTTAAGGCAGTGAAACGTAGAGGAAGCTTTGGAGGTTTTACGCTGCATTTCTGCTCTACTTATCCTGGAAACATTTCAACTAAAACGCTGATTTTCTTCATTTCATCTAAATCACAGGGCCAAAATCATTTCTAATGAAATCTATGGATCATAAAGACATCACTGGACGTCTTCTTCTCAACATCGCTTGGAAAATGTGCAACAAAAACAAAATATTTCAACCACATTATGAAAATCCGTGTAGCTGACTTAAAGGCATTTTTAAGTCATTGTAAACAAATCCTTTTTTTTTTTTTTAGGTCATATTGGATGTTTCTTATTCCAATAGTAGTTAATAAAATGTCTTTACTTTCCAGTCATACTGAGACGTTCAAAGACAGCTTGTGCAATAGAGGCTTTCACAATCTCTTTTCTCCACTGCAAATGAGACAGTTTTTGTTTGTTTTTGCACCTTTCCATATATCATAACATATATCATAATATTGGGTCATTAAGGTACTAAAAGTTTTAGCTGATACAGATACTAAGATATGCACTCAATACCATTTTTTTGACGGTTTATTTCTAGTTAAGGGCAAGAAATATGATTAATTTTATGTTAATATTTTTTCCTCCTTAATTAGGGAAAAATAAATAAGTACTGCAGAAATCAATCCTCACTTATAAAAAAAATACATAATCTAAAAACTCACTTCCCTGTTTCGCAATACAGTAGACATGACGACTCATTTTAAATGTTAAACAACGGTAATAAGTGCAGCTTTATTTTCTTATGTGGTCATTTTGCCGCAGTCTTCTTTTCTGGCCACTGATGCACCATCATTTTTCCCTCCTGTGGGACAATAAAGGACATTTCTAATATAATAATATCCTTAATGGAGGTATAATTATTTTATTTTATGCTTCTATTCATCCATCCAGCTGCTGCAAATACAAAGCAGCTGTGCACAAAACGTCGCTCCAATTTAAGAATGAAATGATGTTCAAACAGAAAGAAACGGATTTTGTTATATCAATAAATTATTATTTAGCATATGTAGAACTACAACTTTTAAAATTTTACCCTGCATAATTACATTTACTCTATTTTAAAACTAATGACAGGTTGTATGTTTGGCAGCTTAAAAAAACCATCAAGCTGATGGAGACTAAAATATGCTGTTTTGAAAACTTCCTTCACATTTTACAGAGCAGAATCAATAAGAAAGAGAGAAGATGAGAGGAAATAATGAACTTCATGCTCTGTGTTGAAGACGCTGCAGTCGGTGTGTTAGTGAGAACTAAAGGTCGTTTCCACATTGTCCCAACCATCTGCATGCTTCGGTCCGTTCTTCATTATAAATGATAGAGATCTTCAAGAAAGCTCCACTGAAACTCTGAGTCAGAGCCTCATTCATTCATTCATTCATTCATTCAAGATGTTAGATCACATGCTGGAGGGCCAGAAAATGCCATGTGACTCTCTAAAACAAAGCCGTCTGAAATCAGCCGCTTTCGGCCTCGATCGTTGGGAACTTTGTCGCTTTCCCCCCTGACAGAGCGGCCATGCATGCTCAGATCCACGATGCATGAGCCGCCTCTGCTCAGTTACCTCAGCCTACTCAGGAGGTCACTGACTCCCAGCGCTGGACGCACTGATCTGGGGGATCTGGGCAGGACATACAGCCACACACTGGTTTCTCACACACAACTTTCAATGATTTATAACAGAGGTATGTCTTAAAGGGGCAGTATCATGCATTTCCCAGGCACATAGTATAGCTTTAGAGCACAATCAACTAACTGTTAACTTCAATTGTTATAAAAATACATCAAGTATGACTTAAAAGAAATGTAATGCCTTGAAATTGGGGCTGTGTCTCTTTAAAAGTGCCTGCTCGGTCTGAAACTTTCAGGAAGTCATCACAACATGGCTCCTCTATAATGCTTTATCAATGTTTTTACCAGTGTTGCACAGAGAAGTAGCTGGTATAATGATCTCAGCAGGTGTTTGCTAATTGCTGCTGACTAGTCTGAAGGAGCTGGGTGACGGAGGGCTGCTCTACAATGTGAAAGTTTGGAAACTGCGTCTTGAAGGCGGGGCTTGGTCCACCCAGGTGTTTTGCACAGCTGCACGGTAGCCTTGGGAGATTCTAAGATTTCTTAAACAAGCATGAAAGAATCCAGGCAACACTCCAGGTGTGTTTTAATGAAGGAACATAATAACATGATGTAAAGCTAAAAAAAAAAAAAGTAGATTTTACATAATACTGCCCCTTTAATAGCAGAGAGGAGAGATTTAAAGGAAGCAGAGCTTAGCTTAACTGTGTTACCTGTTGGTGTCTTTGAGTCCCACGTAGGCTTGCTTCAACTCGTCGGCGTCTTTCAGTTTGTTCACATCCTGAGCAAACACCGAAGGCTCCGTCATGGTTTCCTGGAAGAGAGGCGAAACGGAGGAGGAGTCGTCAAAACGAGAAAGAACGTTAAAGTGTTCACAACACGTCAAAACACTCAGACGTCCCGGTCGCAAAAAGAGACTGCTGTGAAATGATCACTGATAAACCCACGATGCAACGTGAGAAGAAAAAAAGAAAAGCGAGTTAAGAGAAGCTTAACTCTTGTTAAACAAGATGGCCGCCCGGGATGTGTTAACATCACTCTGAGATATGTAAAAAAATAATTTAAAAAATGTCCAGATATTATAAGAAATTAAGTCTTCAAAAGCCAAAAATTTGAGTAATCAATTAATAAAAAAAATCAATTCATCGCCCAGCCCTGGGCTACACTTTCTAGATAAATCCACCAGACCCAGACGCATGCCTCCAGTGTTTACAGCTGCAGCACTTCTAGTTTAGACTGTTTGCTCCTAAAGGCTCGTAGCACAACGAACAAACCAGGTAGAACCAGGGAAAATAAAATAAAATCACAAAAGTAAGTCATGGATGACTGAATGCATCAACTGTACCTTCTCATCCTGTGGAAAAGCATGAATGGAGGAGAGAAGGTGGAGACAGAGAATTAGACACACAGCTGGGACAGAGAGGATCTCAGCAACACATGCTGCGTTTCCATTGACCGTAAAATTGCTCAAAATGGAATCATGAAAATAAATGTAGTTAAAGGAAATACTAGAATTTTGGAAAAAAACCTCATGTTTTTCAACTAAAACTTGATGAGGTGTTTTTTTTATTTGTTTTTTTAAAGTTAGTTATTGGCTAATAAAACACTTGCTTTTGCATCACACCAGTTTGTATCCAGCAGTAGCAAAGCGATTATTTGTCACAGCATCGCAAAGTTCATCAAGAATTGAGTTTGTCATTCTAAAGTGTTGCGTTTCTGCAAAATCGCCAACTACAGACTCCCTAAAACGCAGCATCTGAAGGCAGCTGCTCCAAAGTACGAGGGGTGTGTTGTTCATAAACACCAACTCTTCTTCTGATGACGAGCGCTAAGTGTTTACATCCATCAACAGCAATTTTAACGACTTATTATTCAGGTGTGACTTCAACCACATTTCTTTTTTAATTAATTATGTTTTTTTTTGTTGCATTAGCAGAATATCGAGAAAGTTTTGCGCATGTTTGTAATGGAAACGCAGCCACAAGCCGTACAGCAGCAGACATTCAGGCCACCGTTTGGCTTTTGAAACTGTGTTTTTCAAAGTGTTGGCCACCAGGGGGCGCTACGTTTGGGAACCCATGTTCTAAAAGAAAAACGGCAGTTTCTTTCCCTTTGACACGGAAACATGGAAATGACACCAGATCAAAGAAGAGACATGTTTTGGTGCGTCTCACTACAAACAGAGAACATGATGAGGTGAACAGCTGGTGGATGAAAAACAGACCCGGCATCATCCACCCACATTCAGCTTCACAACGCCACCGTTTCTTTCAGATGATCACAGTAAGGGCACCACTTGGCTCAATTTCCGCATTAAAAAAAAAGAAACGTTTTTCCGTCCTCACCTTGTGGTGCACGGCCTCCTTCTGGCTGACCAGCTGGGACCGCAGGATCAGCACCTCCTCCTTGCGGACCTCCAGCTCCTCACAGGAAGCGTTGAGCTGGTCCAGGAGCACCTTGTAAGCGGGCGAGCCCGGCGCGCCGGCGCCCGCGGCCGCGCCGCCCAGCAGGCTCTGCCTCATCTCGGCCAGGTCGTGCCTCAGCTTCTTGTTCTCCGACTCCAGCTCCTGACGCTGAGAGGCGAGACGGATCGGAGCGCCGCGGTTAGTCAGAGTCACATCGCAGCGAGCCGGTGTGTGTGAGGAACGGTCCTGATCCTCCGCTTACCTTCAGGGACTCGTACTCTAGCTCTGCACCGCGAGCCTTCCTGAACTGTGCATCATCCTGAAACACACATCAAAAAAACCTGAGATAAATAGACATAATGGACTCAGATACATGATCATATATACATATATAAATACACATGAGGTAGCATAAATCGGAAGGTTTTTTTTAAGTAATTTTATGCAAAAAGTATTCAACCAAACTTTTTCCTTCCACTTAACATTCCATTGAAATTTTTGGATACATCTTTATGTGAACAGCCAACCTTTTTAGCAATAACTTTCAATCATAGAAAGGCCAAACAGAGTCACCTTCTTCAATGAAGACATAAATATAAAACCCAATAAATAAATAAATACAAAATATATTTTTTCTTTAGCTGTGCCTGCCTATATTTTTTTACTGGTCTGGTTTGTCCACCTCTGTAAATGCTATACAAGTGCAGGCCGTTTAGTGACAGTAAAGCTAATTGTCTTTTTCTGATTGTGTAGGTCATAATGTAACATTTAAACTAAACAACCTACATTATTATTAGTGTATTGTTTTTACATCTAAAACAACGATTTCACAAATAAAGTCTATTCTTATGACTAATCACAGATTCCTATAAAGACTTTGTTGTTCAAATGATGAACATTTTCACAGAGTTTGGGGATATCAAATACCATCAAAATGATCACAAACACTTAAAACACATCACATCATGTCTGTAATGGATTTCTACATGAGTTTCACTTTTTGAAATTAATTTTTTTTTTTAATTCATCAGCGGCATCAGAAAACAAAATGCAGGTAATATCAGGGTGAAGTGAGTGAGGACCATCCTACCCTGGCTCTAGCCCGCTGGAACTGCTCCTCTCTGTTCTCCAGTTCGTTGCGCAGCGACTGCTTCTCCTGCTCCAGCTCCGTGACGCGTTTCTGCAGCTTCAGGGTCAGCGAGGTGTCCATCCCCCGTGTCACGTCCTGAGTGACAAAGATACGCAACAATTACAAGTTTACCAGCAAAACCCCGTTTGCCACACATTTTGGAGCATAAGCAGATGTCTGCTTTGTCTTTTCTAACACGAGTTGCCGTCAGGCGCCTTACTTCGCGAACGCGGGAACCGTCTTCTAATTCGGCGTACTCTGAGTTGTACGTGTACTCCGACTCGTTGCTGCTGTGGGTGGAGTCTGTTCTCCTGTGACCCGGTTTGGAGACGTTCTGCCCACACAAGAACAGATGATTCTTTAACTTAAAAAGTCAAAACAAAACAACAATCCTTTTATGTCTCATACATTACAAAACGCTTATCCTTCAGGTTTCTTTTGTGCTTTTCTTGGCTGTAACAGTATATTTTATTACTGAGGGACAAACCAAAGACCATGAACTCTACAAACTCCATCGAATGAGACATTTTAGAAAATATTTTCTCTACGAGCGAGGGAATTAATCTGACTGTAACCATCATAAAGAATAAATAAAGAAAAACTGAACTAACAGAGGAAACAAATACGGAAGAAGGAAAATAAGAAACTAATACACAAAAGCAAAAAGTCCAAATAATATGGGACTTTTGGTACTTTTCATAAGCTCAATTTAAAAAATTGGAAATATTTTTGACGTTTTAAACAACAATACTTCTCTACATTGTCAGCCAGCTGGGAGAGCAGGAAGAAACTGGCTTTGTTACCTGACTCATGTCTTGTTGCTCTTTGTGTGAAGGTTGTGGTGGGAGTTAGAGGGTGAGGTAAGTTTGGGGTACCCTGTACATTTCATCACGTAGGTTTTTATGCTGTTAGATACACTAGGTAAGTAGGTGGGTGCCACCCATGTAAAGTTTTGGTGGAAACTTTTATTAGATGAGATAGGCAAGGGTTTTGTTGTCTTTTGTTTCTTGAGCGCAGACGGTAGTTAGGCCCTGTTCTGTTTTATTATTTTCTTTGATTTGGCACCACCTAACCACCCCTTTCTCCCCCACAAGTTGTATGAGTTTGTTGGGATTTTTGTTATTAATAAATCCCTCCTTTTTGCAACATTCACCTGGACTCTGTCAAAGTGTTGTGGCTGTCGTGTTACTCCCCTCCTTCTCAAACTTAAATAGAAAGGGGGGGGCTGTAACATTGATTTTTATTCCCAGTTCAATGAAGGAAAGGCTGCTGATGCATATTAAACTGATGTGTCCTCTGAAGGAATCGTGTTCTTGGGTTTGAAAGAACAAGATTCTTCTTTCAAAGTGGAAGAAAAGTTGCACAGATGTAATAAGGTGGATTTAGTAAATAATCTTTTGGTCCTCTGGATTTGCACACATACAGCCGCAGAGTCGCTAGAGAAACTCTTCACTCTCTTATTTACAATTTTTTAACAAATTGTCACATTATAGCCACAAACTTAAATGTATTTTTTCAAGAATAACACAATAAACCAACACAAAGTGATGTGAAAATGTAAGGTAGAAGAGAAATGATATGTTGTAACATTTGTTTGTTTTAGCCCCGGCAGTTATACTTAACTGTAACTCTTAAAACGACACACTGCACCATTAATATAAGAATTTTTTTTTTTTTTAAACAATTGCTAAAATTTTAACTTTGTCTTGCTAGTATGAGACGGATAAATTGCGGGGGTGCTCCCAGTACCACCTGACACCACTCGGTAGTTTGTCACTCCTGTGCTCACAGATTGTCCAACTTTCACTAACTTCCTTTCGCCTGCATTGTCACAGAGAAAATGTGCTGCTTCTGCATTGTGCAAATTTCACATTATTATTCATGCAGGCCCTGCACATTTTCTTTTCCGTTTAATTTTTTTTTTTTTTTATGAACAAGTAAATTTGGATTAAATAAACTGTTGGTCTGCAGGATTTAATTGCCGAGCAGCACAGAAGTCGCTACCGGAAGCACATCCTGCATTGATTCAGCTCCTATTGGAGCAACTTCGGCGCCTACTTTAAATAATACATGAACGATGTATGAATAATGAATGGTTTTTGCCGCTCAGCCAGTGGAAACAGAATCACAGCGGCTTCTGTGTGAAGGAATTTTTGGTTAATTGGGAAAAATAAACATCATTATTCTGACTGTCAGCTGATATATGTTTTTTGTACTTTCCCTCGTGCCTGTGTTGCAGTTTCAATTAACATTTATGAGACTAAACAGTGGTAGTTACTCTGCTAATTCACTGGATTTCCGTTTATTTATCAAATCCAAGAGCTTATCTTCTTGCAGGGCAATGTTGAGTAGCACTGTTTTTACATGGAGCTGAATTATCTACTTTTAATCTAAAATAAAATTGCTACCTAATAAACAAAATAAAATTACTCTAAAAAAAAAGCTTAAAGTTTCTGAAAACCATATAACCTTCTGCGAGAAGGCCGTTTAAAAAATACATTAAAAATTAATTATCAAAATTCTCTTAAAAATAAGAGAGTCCCAGTCTAATTAGTTTGTTTGTTTGTTTTTTAGTTATTTTAATTTGGTATTTTCATTTTGGGAAATAAAAATGGATCTTGGCGTCATCAAGTTTTAACTCAACTTCGCTTTAACAGTCATCTGAAAGCCACATAGATTTTTAAATGACACTTTGTGAGCAAATTTTTTGAGATATATAATTATTATCTTGCTAAAGCTAACTGGAGTTAGCATTAGTATTAGCAAGGTAACTACTGTGTATCTCCAAAATGTGTAAATCCAGATGCTGCTGCAGCATTTTCACTGATTGAAATGAGTCAGACGTTGAAATAAACCCTTTAGCTAACAGTGGCCATTTTGGATTTTGAGGTCAGACCAGGTGAGTAACCTCAAAGTTTTCTATTCTGACTCCTGGCGTGTTCCAGTTATTTTTGCTAACTTGGAAATATAAAAGTCCAACTTCTGAAAACGACTTGAATACAACAGGATTTTTTTCCCCCCGTATGCCAGTCAGGATAAAGTCGGGTTTTTAATGCTTTATAAAACCGTAGTGGCAGAAATGTTTAAGCCTGTTTAAACGGCTTACAGCTACTCACTGGAGCGCTGCTTCCAAGAAACGTGAGGAAGCGTCATAACAGAAACTAAATCCTCCGTTTTATGAAGCAGAACTGAACAGACATCGGACCGGGTCATTATCTGCTCTGATGTGGAGAAATAAAGAAGGAAATACTGTTGTAACACCTAATAAGAAAATTCAGATATTATTCAGAAATGATTATTGCATCAGAAAGGGGGGAAAAATAGCAAACCCAGATTCAATGGTGCGTTGGGGGGAAAAATCCTTTGATTCTCATTTATTGCAGTTAATAATTGAAAATCCCAGAATAAATCGGGTCACTGAAGATGAACTGCTGTGATAAAAAGTTTCAAAGTTCAGAAGAGAGTAAGTTTTGTCCCACATCCTTCACCAAAAAGACTGTAGGGCTAAAAGCTTTTTGCATTTTCCAGACACACAAAACCATTTTATAGTATGTTACCAGGAGATGCTATAAAAAATTCTACACATCAATCATGACTTGAAGGACATTTTACTTCACAATTTAACGCCTTGAAATTGGGACTCCGTCTCTTTAAGAACCTCTTGCTCTTTCCGAGACGCCGCCTTCAGGACGTCGCGACGACATTTCTGTATTGACCCTTTAATACTGTTTCTACCACCGTTTCAAGCAGCAGTAGTTTGTGCGATGAATTCAGCAGGTGTTTGCTAACAGCTGCTGCCGCTAGTCAAAGTCGAGCTGCTCGCTAAGCTAAAGTTGCAAAATAAAATTCACAAAAATTATCGCAATGACGCAAAATTTCACCTTGCAACACTGCAACAGAGAGGTAGACAAAGCAGGTAGCGATTAAAACGGCTCATGCTTAAAGAGAATAATGTTTTTCTACGTATTGCAGGGTAAGATGTTTTGCTGCTGTGATTTTTGCAGATCTCTAAACAAGAGGAGCGACGAACGACGGAGAAGGTTCTCCATGGCTTTGGATGAGCAAAACACGGGTTAGCAACGGCAGCGAGAAAATGTGAACGTTTTTCAACTGTGAGAGGAGCCATGTTGTGACAACTGCCTGAAGGCGGAGCTTCAGAAGGAGCAGCAGCTTCTTAAAGAGACAGAGGCCCAATTTCAAGGTGTTAAATTTCAAAGTCAAATTTCTTTTAAGTTATTTTTGACACGTGACGCAAAAGTTACCGTCAGTTTCTCTAAAAACTGAAGGTTAATTCAGTAACTTTATTGTGCTGTAAGATGATTCTGTGGGGTCGGAAAACACATTTTCCCTTTCAAGAGCTCCATCCTCACATCTTCGTGTCTCAAGTTTCACACAGACGATTCTGAGGCTCCTCTGGCGGATTCCCCAAAGCGCTGACATTATTGAATGTGAAGTGCCATCCGGAAGTCCGCTCAGCCCGAAGCGCCGGAGCCGGAGACTTTTGTCTTAAAGCTGTTGCTATTTTAGCTCCAGTGTTGTTGCTGGAAGGTGACTCATCTCCCCCAGCAACCGGCTGGTGCAGTCGGGAGCACAGACACCAACCCGGCCTGCAGGGACCTCTCTGCTGCCGGCGTCCCGGCCGCTCTGCATCCATTAATGACGATGTCAGTCCCTGTTGTGTTTATGACACAAATCATCCAAAGTTAAAGCCGAGTTATTTTGGACCAGTAGTGTCCTGAGTGCGGCCTAAGGGCCGCTTGCAGCTGCAATTTGAGAATATTCTAAATTTGGAGTTGATGAAAGATGGTGGAAAAAAGGTTCATCTAGATGAACACGCTTGACTAATTGTTAGATTAGGTTAATGTGGTTTTTTTTAATTATTACTATTATTTTTAGACTGAACAGTTAACCTGGTGAAAAAAAAATGTCCCAATATGTGCAATACTGAGTCCAACATGGGATTTTCATTAATAAATCATTAATAATTATATTAATTAAAGGAATTATTGCATAATTAGCACATAATATTGTGACATTTTGTGGCACGATGAAATAACTATGTTGTTACAAGAATGCTGTATATATCAAATATGACTTAAAATAAATATTACTTTGCAATATGATGCCTTGAAATTGGGCCTATGTCTCTTTAAGAGACTCCTCTTTCTGAAACTCCGCCTTCAGGAAGTCATCACAACCTGGCTACTACTCTTTTAATCCTTTAACATTTAAATTTTTTTTTACCAGCATTTCAGTGAGAAGGAGCTCCTACAACGAGCTCAGCCGATGCTCAGTTCCAGCAGATGTTTGCTAATTGCTGCTGGCTAGTCTGAAGGAGCTGAGTGGGTGAGGCAGAAACTGTGCAGCTTGGGAACTGCAGCACCGAGGAGGATTTTCGTCCTCGAAGGCGGAGCAAAGTCCACCCAGGCGCTTTGCACAGCTGAATGGTTGCCATGGAGATTAAAGGATTTCTCAAAGATGCCTGAGAGAATCAACACAACAATCGAGGTGTGTGTGGGAAGTGACGTTTCTTAAAGCTAACATGGAAAACAATCTGGCTGTCTGTCAGCTCAGTTCTGCTGTTGGTCCAACTTTCTGAAAGGGGTTTAATTTATAACGGAGAGAAATAATCCTGCCACATCAAGGTGGCTGTGTTGGAGTGATAAAGAGCCGGTTAAACCAACACAATCCCCCACATAATAACAAATGAATCTCCTTGGTATCTGTGTGGCCTGATGATGAAGTACAGGACCCTGCAGGACTCCCCATCAATCTGTCAGCTGTTTGCCGCTTCAGAAAACCTCAGTGACACTTTAGGAAAACTCCAGACAGCAGAAACGTTTCGCTGCGGCTGTTTGTGTCATCTAACCCGACCAAGCCGGCAGAACGGATGGTACAGAAGTGATTACAAAGCAGTGGAAACCAATGTGGTTGAGCTTTCTGTGGAAGGAGCGCTGCAGACGGTTACAGAGAAAAAGAAAAAAAAAGAGTCTTTCATTTGTGTTTTATTGTGACACACCAAAGTAAAGCTCTGGATAATCAAGCAGTGGTTGAAAAAGAAAATATGTGGCTTTTAAAAATGATCCTTTTCTTTTCCAGATCTTATTAGTTTTGCCAGTCTGCTCACAGTGGCGCAAAAGGCCGTGTCAGGAATGGTGTGTGTGGTGAGGTGGTGAGGCAGACGCTATGACCCAGGTAAGATTGAGAATGATGATGATTTAATGGTGGCAGAACACAGGGAAACAGTCCACAAACCGAGGCAGCACTGCTGAGCAGAATCCAGGGCTCAACACAGGTAGCGCAAGGCAAACAAATGGACATTAGCGACAGACTTAGACAAGGACCCGACAAGGAACACAGGACACAGAGGGTAATCAAGGGAACGAGACACACCTGGGAATAATCAAGGGGAGACAGGACAACACGGAGAGCACAGAGACACAGAACTTGAAATAAATACACAGAAAAACACAGAA
>CAEFZY010008422.1:0-64637 GCA_903066815.1 Brachyrhaphis roseni | reverse complement strand
GAATGTATAACGAGGCTACATCTTAAAACCTTTCTCCAGTTTACTTGTTGGGGCTTCGGATTGATGTAAATTATTAACTGTTACCTTGGAAAATCCCTGCAAACACCCGGTGTAAAGTGCCGTTTTCAATAGATGGGAATGAATTGAGCCGCTTTAACCCCAACGCAGAAGCTTACGTGCAAAGAGCCGGTTTGGAAAGAAAAGCTAAGGTATATTATTAAAACTTTAAAAACTTTTCCTCTGTACCGTCTGTATGTATGCATATGCGGCTTATAGACTGGTGCGGCTTATGTGTGTACAAAAGGGGTTTTCCCTCTAAAATGTGCTGGGTCCTGCTTATAATCAGGTGCGCTCTATAGCCCGGAAATTACGGTAGTTGAAGGTTGATGCCATGGCATGTTTCTTTTTAGCGATTTATTGCATGAACAAACTTAGTTACATGTGATTTTAATTACGTTTCTTACTTAATGGAAACACCTCAATTGCAAAATTGTGTTTTTCTACAAAGTTCTTCATACATTTGTAATGGAAACACAGCAAGTGATAGTGGTTCTGAGCAGGATTGCAAGGAGTTTAACTGAAATATCAAAGCATTATCAGCACTGTGGTTGTTTTTCTCATGGTGTCAAAAGCGTAGGGGGAAGCATATATCAGTAAATATTGGCCATAACAGCAGTAATAATATGGGCTCTCTGTAGCGATCCAAATTTTCAGATCAGTCCATCCCTAATCATGTTCTATAAAATAAAACAAGCTCTTGCTTCCTTAAAGTTCTACTTTCAAGTATTGATGGTCTTTCTGCAAAACCCCCAACATAGATCCACCATTCCAACGTTTCAGTCCTCACCCACTTCCTTCTTCCTCCTTCAGGTACAACTGGCATCATCTGCCTGGAGGACCTGATCCACGAAATCTACTCAGTCGGCAAGAGCTTCCGAGCTGCCAACAACTTCCTGTTGCCTTTCAAGCTGTCTGTGCCACGCCACGCCGCCAGGGATAAAGCCGGACTTCTGAAGGACTTGGGGAACCCCGGCTTCAGAGCCGCAGACATCAACACCATCATCAGACTGCTCAACTAACAAACGCGCACAACAAGTCGGACGCTGAGCTCCACCTTAAAGGAAGACCGTTTGTCGCAGAGCAAATGTCAAGAGATGGAGAGAGAGTATTTCTCGGGTTGGATTCTGATCCTGCGTCTGTTTCCTGGTGTTCTGGTGTCGTTCGGCAGCAGGCTGGGAGAAAACCCAATCATGTAAAATAAGGACTTTTGCTTTATTTGTGTTGTTTTGCACAAGTTATAATTTGTTCCAGAGAACAAAAACTGAAGCAGAAGAGTTCAGTGGAGAATGGAGACTTTATTATGAACACAGAAACATTCCTCAGTTTGTCAGAGGAGTTTTGTCTGTAATAGATCCAATAAATCAGTCAGGTTCATGACTCTTTACAAACATGTTTACTGTGTTAATCTGTTTGTATTTTGGTTACACAGTCAATGTAATTTACTGCTAATACAGATAAATTTTCATTTAAAAAAAATGACTATACATACAATACAGTGTCACTGTGGGGCTAGTTTCATTGTGTGGAAAATGTTGGAAGATGATTTTTTTTTTCTTATCACTATAAAGATATTCAAGTAATTTTATATCAAACGACACAAACCTGAATATTAAAGGGGCAGCATTCTGGGCTTTCTAGGCACATAGTGACATTTTATAACATTATCAAGTAACTAAGCCTCCAGTTGCTATGCAGACGATATATTTAACATGACTTAAAAGAAGTATTACTCCCTAACAATGCCTTGAAATTGGGCCTCTGTCTCTTTAAAACCTCCTGCTCTTTCTGAAACTCTGCCTTTGAGAAGTCATCACAACATGGCTCCTCTATTAATCCTTCAACAATGTTGCACTAAAAAGTAGCTGTTATAAAGAATTCAGCAATGTGCAGTTTCACCAGGTGTTTGCTAATTGTTTCTGGCTAGTCTGAAGGAGCTGAGTGGGAGAGCTGCGGGGGAAGGCTACTCTGTGAGGCGGAGGCTCGGAAACCCCACCTCCGAGGAGGAACTTCGTCCTTGAATGTGACACTTTGTCCACCCAGACGTTTTGCACAATTGAAAGGCTGCCACGGAAGATTAAAGAATTTGTCAAGCATTGATGAATGTATGGAGCCCCATAGGGGACAAGGAGGACTTTTTTTTCTTTTGTGTCCCCTTGCAAAACTTTAGCATTCTCTCGCAATAATGTACTGATCAGTTCATGCGGCATAATTGAATACTGTAAGCCTTTCATACGGTGGCCATTGTACTTTCTGCTATAATATAAGGCTTTCGTGAGTTTTTTTTTCATATTCGTTAATATCTTTGTGAAATATCTGAAGTTTTATATATTTTTCTTTAGCATAGAAAGGCACCACAAACCTGTGATATAAACAGAAACTTTCTGTAAGAAGGAAAGAAATAAAACATACATCCAAACTATTTGGACTATTTCTGAGTCATTATCGCGGGGTAATAAGTTTACTGACAGTTTTGATTGTGACTCTATAGTGCTGGTCTGAATGGTTTAAAGGGATGTTTTCATGTTCACTTCCATCTTACACAAACAGACATAAACATGCAGCGAATCAATCGATTTTCAATCAGTTTCTTTGCACCAAAGTGTTAACCTAAACTCTTTAAATGCGTATATGCTTGACATTTTAAATTGGCATTTGTGACTGTACACATATTAGATATTGCAGTAAGCATATTGCGAGGGGATACGTATGGCTGAGCAACATTTTTTGGGATAAAAAAAAGTATTTTTGAATTTGAATCTAATAATAATAGGATCTTAAAGCTGTTTTATATATGAGTCACAACCTGTGCATATATTGTACGTTTTGACACCCTCGTCATCAGCCTGGCGCTACGCTGGCGTCAGGATACATTTCTTGATTCGTGTGTCACCAGCCGGAGGAGGCAGAGAGGGATGTGGCTGCGCTTCCATAACTGGGACTCGTCGGGGACAGAGGTCCCTGGTGTGTTTTCTCGCTTTCTCCGCCAGCTGGACTAGGCGGCGGATATCCCCGACAAAATGGATTCCCTCATGCTTGGGACGTAAAAAAAAAAAAGCAGGTAGGATGTTTATATTATGGCGCAGCAGCTGGCACTAAATGTACCGCCACAGCTGGGGTAATTAGTCACCATGGTGACGACATCCCTCCTATCCTCTGCAAACCTACGTCATTTAGATGCTAATACCTGCTCTGTTTAACCTAACCTTGCTGGCGTAATTCAGACTGCCACGCGGCTTGCGCTACTCCAAGTTGACAAAAATCAATGTATTCATTTGAGAGACTTTGAGGCCGCGAGAGCACGTGTTGTGTTGCCTTCACGTGTATCGTAAAGATTGGAATTAAAGACTCGGATTAGCAAAGCCGAACAATGATGGCTAGAATCATAAAGGTGTTTGAAACCATGTTAACTGCTTTCGGAAAACCACTGCCACCAAACATGTAAGACATACATTACCGGTGTAAAATCACCTTTTCTCATTTATAATTACATAATGGATGCAGGGCTTTCTTACCAAGCGTGTTGCTTCATTTTTCTAAGGTGTTTCTAAACCAACACGACTCCAATAATCAAAACCGAGCATAACTCACATAACCAAACGGAACAAAAAGTTATTTCTCTGATTAGAGTTGTGAGCTGTAGTTTACGAGGCGATCCTGAAAGCAGCATGTATCAAGGATACAGGGCGGTCCATGGAGGTACACATGTAGCAGAAACACCGGAGCGTTGCTTATTTATGTAGGCGTTGAAGAGAGGGCAGAGGTAAGACTTCACCAATAAGCACTGCTTACTGAACGTACTTTAATATTGAAACGAACTAAAATTGTATGTATTGTATCTTAACCGGTGACTTTAATGTAGCCGGTTTGGTTGATTGAAATCACACCGGCGCACAAGGCAGCATAGTTACCGAGCAACACCATGTGGCTCATATCGAACAGATAAGAGCACTTTTGCTTTTCAAGGTGTCATTTGTCTGGGGTCTGATCCTGTTTAACAGTTACTGATAAGCGAAAAGCCTAACACCGGCCGCAGGGGTGGCTTTTATTACGACGGAAGCCGGCGTGGCTGAAATGAATTACCGAGCGCGTGGGGTCTAATTATGTCAGAGTTTAATACTTAAAGAAGACGGTACTATACGAAACAGAACTATGTTGTTATTGACTGGCATGGTATTTACATAGCTGTAGTCAGAAACCTGATTTAAGTTTTGTACACTTGTATTTCTAGAGGTGGCGTCTATATTGTGCTTTGTTTTGTTTTGTTTTATTTTACCGTTGCTCATTGGATTTTGACAAACATTAGCTCCACACTAATGTTTGCTTTTTGGGTTGATTGCTTGTGTTCTTCTGATTGGCTGAATTGTTTAGTGCACATTTTCTATTTTTCTTTTTCAGTGTTGTATGTTGTCTTGCAAATTAAATCTTACCTTCTATTCAGCATTTAACTGGAGATTGTCCTTGGCCAGACTGACAAGTCAGAGTACGTGCTGCAACCATCTGGTGCAGCATTAAGCATTGTTTTGGCTTTAGACAAGCATGGACAATATTAATAATTTCAATATTTTAATATCGTCTTCCTTCCATAATATTTAAGTAGAAAAGCAACAGCCAGGTGTTGCTGGTATAGAGAAATTCATCACACATGGTAAATATTTAACACAGTTGCTAATTTTCCTAGGACTTTATGTTCCGGCCAGTTCACCCCCAGACCAGGTCAGACCATGCCTCAGTTGTAAAACCTGCAAAAAATCCCAGAGGTCCATCTCATTCTCACTTAAAGGCCTCACTTTGGAGGCATGAGGTTGGATTTGGGTCGCTGGATACGGGTCTCATTTGACCCCAAGAATATCTGATTTGGGTCTCGTTCACTTGCTATATGCATGAAGCCAATTTTTTCTTTTTTCTTTTACATGTCCTGTCCAGCAGTGTGGCACTTGCAATTATTGTCAGTGTCAAGGTGAGGCCCAACCACCAGATTTACTTTCACAAGCGGAGCATTGCAACATTCGCCGTGATGCTCGTATGATGCTAAATTTCTGAATTAATAAGACGGTACAGTCCTTAAATGAGACACTGCCAGTCCTTCGGAAATAACTTAAAGCAAGTCATGCTAAAAATTGACCCTTTAAACCTTTTCAGTTTAACTGCAGAGAAATTTCAAATGTGAGGGGAAACCAGTGATGAGTCATCTGAAATGTGTCCTGTGTATTAAGAAATAGCTTATGGTTGTATTTAGGTTTCCAGAAACATGTGACAGGGATTGCTCCTCAGGTATTCTTATAGAAAGGCCAGGCTGACCTTGGATGAGCCATGTTCTGCTAATCATTAGATACAAAGTTCCATTCCACTATCCTTTAATCTGCTGTAAAGTTACCAATTATCACCAAAGACTGTGGCAATGTTCAGGGTCATGTTTTGCTTCGCTTTATCAGAACGTGGCAGAGAGCATTCGCTTTATAGCTCACAAAACTCTTAATGGCAATGATCAATGTTTCATTTGCCACAGGGCTCTTTATCTTTGTTCTTGATAGACTTTGTTATTGGTTCTAAATATGCAGCATCATGGCTCACAGTCTGCTGTTAGAACTTTACCACACAAGCCTGGCAACAGTTGGCTGTTTAATGATTAATCACATTACTGGGCCTTTAGGGTTGATCAAATACAACCAGCCGAACCAGTTGATGGCACAGATTCCAGAGGTGACTGCCAACCAGCTGCACGTGTGTAAACAATCATTGTCCACTCTTAAAGGGCCGGTGGTATTCTGTGGAAACGCCTTTGACCTGTCCGTAATTTTATAATGTCATTCTCTCGTTAAAAACACACGTGGAGTGTTGCCTAGATTATTTCATGCATGTATGAAATAATCATACATATTGTATGTGGACCTAGCACCGCCTTTGAGTCGAAGCTCCTCCCCCACTCAGTTCCTCCAGACTAGCCAACAGCAATTAGCAAACACCTGGTGGAACTGTGAATCAGTTGATTATACCAGCTACTTCTCAGTGCAACGCTGGTAAACATATTGTGAAAGGGTTAATAGAGGAGCCATGTTGTGATGTCCTGAAGGTGGAGTTTCAGAAGGTGCAGGAGTTTTTCAAGAGATAGAGGCCAAATTTCAAAGCATTATATTTCAAGTCAAATTATTTCTTCTTGTCATATTTGATATATACAGCATTTTTATAACAACTGAAGATAACAGTTACTTGATTGCACCATTTTACAACTTTAAGTTTGATCCAGAGTTCTGTTAAGTTTATCACAAGCTTCATGTAATATTTCACTGTAACATCAGTTAAATTGTTTTTAATTGTCACTCTTGTAACTGAGAACAGTTTAACACTAGTTTGGTTTGCACAGATTTTCCCTCCAGTCTTGACTTTACCTGATCAGTTTTGTGTTTGACAATAAGCAGACACTGAATTATGAATGAATCAACCTGAATACAAGGATCTGTTAATCCACAACATGACAGAATGAGAGAACAGATTTCTTTTTTTATTATTTTTTATTGAACCTTTAGGTTAGGTTTTTATTTATTCAGGTGGTCTTTTTAAAAATGTATATTAAAAACAATAAAAATAAAGTTGCCTCCTGCACGTGATCCTCAAATGACTATCTTTAGACTATATCTGACTGACCTTAAAGAAGTGGATGATTAAATAAGAAGTACATAGCATTGACTATTTACAGTAGATACAGTATCTGAAAGATTGGTTCTTAAAAGGTCAAGTTTCCTGATTTTAGAAACTCTTAAGACTGAGCTCTGCTGGATTATACAAGGACTGGGCAGAAAATCACCTGAAGCTGGAGTTATTGAGAAATTAATTAAAATGTATAACTTTCAGATTGTCAGCATAGAAAGCTACTTTTACAGCCTGGTGGAATCAGTGGAAGCTTATATTTAGAAAACTATATGTAGTGGCTTTAAAAAATATCCACTTTTAAAGCCTGAGATGTTTTACCCTTATTACTTCCACTAATCAATTGCAATCAACATTTCTGATCTTTAATCTCAAAGTGAGAACGAATTTCTACATAAAAAGACAATGACAAAAAATTAGTAACCTAAAATAAGTGACTGCATTAATATTCACCATCTTTTGAAGTGACTGACCTAATTCAGCAGAGGTCCATTCACTGGTATTCCTGGATCCTATTACAGCATGAAGACGAATGAACACTCCAGACAAATCCACTATAAATAATATACTGTGCTGTAAACAGTCGATTGTTATCGTTGTTGTTTAGTTTTTTCTAGGTTTTAGTTTTGTTTCTGAGGTTTCCTGGACTCACCTGGAGTTTTATTAAACAAAAAAACATCTGACAATCCAAAGAGCTACTATTTTTGCACGTTAAAAAAAATTATATCGGTAGATACTCACTCACCTTTTGGCCACTACAGTTTTTGAGTGCGCCCACACACGATGCATTACATGAATTGTTTGACCTGTGTTGAGTCTGATTGGATGAAGTGGATACGTGTGGTTTGCCTTGAACTCATTTAAAAGCCCTGAACAAAGCCGTGACCTCATTCAGCACTCTGCGTCCAGCTGCACACCTTCCCACTCCTCCAGGCTGACGCCAGGTCCCACATTAGAGGGAAGCTTCCACCAGCACAGAGCAACTCGGTTCACACACACTTATCATTTCCCTGTTGCCGGGAAACGGTACTGATGGCCACAGCTTTAAGAACGTTGTTGTTTTACTATAGTGACATTTACATGCCTGGTTGATTTATTTTTTTGTTTGGTTTTTTTTCTCAGTAAAAAGAAATTCTTATATCACAAGAATTTATAACCAGTTCAAAAAGTGAAAATTAAATTACTGTGAGAGAACTCAGAATTTCCTCATGTTTTTAATTAAATTGAAATAAATGAACATTTATGTATACAGTATTGAATGTGGGTTTCTACTGTTTATCAAAGTGAGCTGATGGAGCATTTCCTTGTTGAACACTGTTCCTTCAGTACGTGTGTAGTAATGAAGCAGCTCTCTGGCTAAGTGGGCTTCAGCTAACTAGTGCGGAAGCTAATGGTTTGCTGTGAGCAACATTTCTGTGTACTGTACAAAGCATTAGCAACACTCTATTCATAAGAAGTAGTAGTGGGGTTACTTTAGTGTTACTCACTCACAGATGCACTGTCTTGTTCTGTATTTCATTCAGTTAGAACTTGCTCAATCAGACAGTAGAGGCAGTGTAATAAATCTGAACCCTTGGAAAGGTCAGCACAGCGGCGCTCTGAGGTCCAGCTGTCCAGGTCATTACTATGACACCTCAGTCTGCTGCATTCAAAGAAATGTAAGGGAAATGTTTTCAGGAACAGAAAACTGTTAGTCAGACCAGGATATGTTTGGTGAAAATCTAGCCACACACAGTTGAGTCTGCTGTGAATTATTTTCTCAAGACATTTGTTTATGCTGGATTTTATTTGGTACAATTCACACCAACTAAAAGTTGAATACATCAGAATGTTTGTGTGGACTGAAATGGCTTTTTAAGCAAAGGAGATTAAATATTAAGAATAAGTGCAGACATAGGTTTTTGTCTTAAATGTAAAATGTGATATATAAATATAAAATTAGTACAGATTTGGCTTAATTACAGCAAAGTATGTTATTTTGGCAAATTACTTTTTTTTTTTTCAGTCTGCATATTCTAACAATTAATTGATTTACTAAATTAGTTGACAAATATTCTACAATTCATTCATCACACTTAATCCAATTGTTTCAGCCCTGATTTCATGCATTAAAAACAATATCTTCATCTTCAAATAATGGCCTAATTCTTTATTTGGCATGAAAGAGATTTTTTTTTTTTCCCTGTCTTTTTTTGGCCAATGACTGAATTTGACTTTGTTCTTTGTGAAAAACCTGACAAATCAGTAGCGAATCAGACTCGCATTTCAGATTTGTTATTGCCTGTACTACTGGTTCAGATTGATCCTTTCTTCCGGGTAGAAGAAAAATCCTATGTTCTAACAGGTAGGGATTAGGAATATACTTACAGTCAAGTGAATCAGAGATAATTAGCCAAAATAAGTGTGGGATTTACTGCAGTCATGTCCAGTGCTTGATCAAGCTAGGAGAGAATATTATTGAGTCAGGCCTGTCAGCAAACTGCAATAATGGTGTTTGATGGGCTTACATGAGGATTTAATCTCAGACTTGCCTTCATAATTGGAAATCTTGAGGTTTTTTTGTTCGTTTCTACAGAAACAGTTTTCTAACAGAAGTGAAAAAACAGAAATAATGTCAGAATCTCAAATCTGCAAGAGTTAACTGTTATAGTCTGCTGCTCAGTGCAGTGACCAGCTTGTGAAAAACCTTCAAGGATCACTTCAAAGGCTGTTGGTCTGTCTGTGGAAACGGAGACCTTATGTGGGAGCAGAGTACATTCTTGCACGGATTTCCACGCATTATTGTTCCAATCAATGGACTTCAGGGTCGTTTAACTCAGAATGAAGTTTCACCATTTTATCTTAATCACTTTGATCTGGACCCCATAAGGCTGCAAATCACAAATGTACGATCATTGCAATATCAGTATCCATCCATTTTCTGTACACCGTTGTCCCTAGCGGGGTTGGGAGGTGCTGGTGCCTATCTCCAGCGAACGCTTCGGGCGAGAGGCGGGGTCACCCTTGACAGATCGCCAGTCTTTCTCAGACAATGTCAGTATGTCTAATATATTCAAATTGCTATGAACTTGTATTTTACATGTTACTGTAATATTTAGCAAGTTGGACAAAGTCTGTCAGCAAGAGATGCTCACACCAGACCTTGACACAGGCCAAAAGGCCTGTGTAACACACAATACCTGTGCCAGGTATTGTGTGTTACCTGGCACAATAAAAAAAATTTCCTGCACAATAAATTGTCCCAGAAGTTATTGCGATAAATGATATTGTTTTGAAACCATTTTCCAGTAATATAATGTAAATGGCATGAGAGTGCAGAAACACATTCTTAATGATTAGTAAACTTTAAATTCTAATGAACAAGTAACACTGAAATTGGAAGACATTTTAAATATCCAAAATAAACAAACAAAACGAAACAACAAATAAAATGTTAAGTTGAAGACCTGCTTCGCTTTTCCTGAAAGGATGAAGGAAGTAATGGGTGAGTTTTCTCACCACTATCAGCTGTGACTCCTCTCCCACTACCCTGTTGTTCCTCTGGTTCCTGATCTGGAGTATCCAGTAAGACCTGTTGAGAACAAGCTGAAAAGAAGAGCTCTTTGATCCAGAGCTCAGCATGGAGTGAAAAACGATCCGTCTCGGTTGTTGACCAAAGAAAATCACCTGAAGTGAGTTCTGTGAAAGCACAGAGTTATGTCTCTTAGTTAAACATATAGCTGGATTCTGTTTGGTTTTTGTTGCAACCACTGCTCCCCAAAAGAAACAAGAAGGTGATGTCTAAAGGCTATCATCCATATTGAATGGCCTGTAAAAACATTGACTTGCATGCTTTGTAAAGTAAAAGGGAACACAGCCCTTATCAGACATCATGTCCATGTCGCCCACATGTTCCAGCCAGTCCTGCAGGCTGAGTTTATGGGTAGATACATTCATTCAATAGGTTTCCAGTGGAGTATTGGGCTCCACTGAGAGACAGCAGCCCTTTCTGTCCAGAATTTGACCTCATAATCAGCATTGCTATATTCTGTGAAAATTAACTCTAGACAGATCATGTCACAGAAAGGTGTAAAGAAAACAGGAGTGTCAACACATAGAAACTACAGTTCAGTGATTTCTACCAGGTGTTCTTAAGGTAATTTCTTTCTTTCTTTTTTTTTTGTTTTCTCCCGCCTGCTATTTTAGAAGATGTGACCATTATAGAAGTGTCAAGCCATAGTTCAAAGTTTAACTGCTCCTCCTGGCTGGTAAAGATTGACCCAGTGTCCCAGAAACGACAGTTGTAAAATATGTTTGTCATTAAACTCCTTTTAGGACCATAATGGCGTTTTCACACCTGTTAATCCGGTAATTTTGGTTCAATTGGGGACAAAAAAGGCAACGTTTGTTACGTTTTCATTTTCAGTAGCCCACTTAATGCTTTTGGAGCGGTATCTGGTCTGCTTGGCCTTCACATATGCATGTTTGGTTCACTTCGACCAAACAAAGACCTAGGTTTGTAGTTGAACTAGAGTTTGATTATTATTTTTTTTAATTATTATTATTTATTTATTTATTTATTTTTGTGTGTGTGCCTCAAAGTTCGATTATTCATTCACAACTCCCAAAATGAAGCAGAGACTTTCTAGGCAAATGAACCAGAGTTCAATTAGAGAACCAAACTGGGAATCTGAATGGAAAACCAGCTCATACGTCATGCTGGATTGTTTTCCATCTGTGGTAAACCGTATTAAAGACATTCCTGTGATGTCCTCATATTCATTGGCGTAATGTCTGGTGTTCCTTTGTTCCACAGTGAAGGTCACCATGGGTAGATGTCTTTCCTCAGCATCATAACCAGCATCTAAGGCTCCTAGCCCCCTGAATCCAGCACCACCATGGGGGAGGTGGTCCAGATGCACTTCACCACGGTGGACTACGTCATCTTCGTCCTGCTGCTGGTGGCCTCTGCCGGCATTGGCCTCTTCTACGCCTTCTCTGGAGGCCGCCAGCGTACCACCCAGGTGAACTCCGACCTCCGTTTCTGTCTGGCTTTCCTGTGTTTTAACATCTGACGCAAACTTCCTGTTTGTCTCAGGAGTTTCTGATGGCCGACCGTTCCATGAGCTGCCTGCCCGTGTCCCTGTCCCTGCTGGCCACCTTCCAATCGGCTGTGGCCATCCTGGGCGCTCCGTCTGAGGTGTACGCATTTGGGACACAGTACTGGTTCCTGGGCTGCTCCTACTTCTTGGGCCTGCTCATCCCAGCCCATGTCTTCATCCCAATCTTCTACAGGCTTCGGCTGTCCAGCGCCTACGAGGTACCTGCATGTACAACGCCCCCTACAGTTATTAACAACCTGTTCAGAAAATGTGCAGAAATATTTTTGGATAAATAACTTTTTATTGCGGGGACATAACCTGTGAGATTATGCTCCAACAATAAAACATAAACTTATTTAAAGCCTCTCTAAGGGTGTTGGTACTCTGAGGGGCGCTGTAGTGGACGCACATCTTCCTCCCTGTTTTTGCACCTGTTTGTCATTAAAAACCCCCATGTTAGAATCTCATCTGTCTTTGTGTTGAACCCTTATCAAGCATGCAATTTTAGTTTAGTTTGCTGCATCATTCATAGTTTCATGGCTTGTTTCTTTATGCATTTTTAACATCTTCATATTCTGTCAGATCACTTTGCTCACACCTGCTCCACCTATTATCTTTCTCAAGTATGATCTCAGAGTTGAACATCTTATCTCTCCTAACCTAGCGGAACGAACACGTTCCCATCTTCAGTGTTTATGAAGGACATTTATCTTCCTCTGTGATCAGTCATTTACTGGGGAATGACTGCATTAATGTCCTTTCAACAGAAACCATTTGTATCTTCGATCAGAACTTCTTGTGGCAGTTCTGATCCGTTCCATTGACTGACACAGACTGTCTCTGAGATGATGTTAGGGATTTTTTTCATTTAGTTGTTTTGTTCTTTTACGTTCTCCCAACAGTATCTGGAACTGCGTTTTAACAAGATGGTTCGCATATGTGGGACTGCGACCTTCATCTTTCAGATGGTACCTTGATCTGCTTCATATTTCAATGTTTTTGTAGCAAAATTATTAAATTCACCTGTTTGTCTGATTGAAACCTTGTTCCAGCAAATGTTACTTGCTTCATAATTTTATACCATCGTTACCATCTCCCCACATGAGTTTGTTGTTTATCCCAAAGCAAATAAACAGACCCACTCCATTGTTAATAATGTTAAAATGTGTGAACAGTGGTTTATTCACACTTGAAAAAATAAGAGCAAATCCTCAAAAAGATTTCAGATTCTACATATGTACAGAATACAAATATACACCACACGTTTTAAATATTTGTTTAATAAATAAAACTACATTTTTTCCCCACTTCACAATAATCCTCCTTGTTAGGGTGATCTAAAAACACCTTATATTGAAGTTTTACATGTTTATGTGACACGATCTGTAGAAATGCATTGAATACTTTCACAATCCAGTGCAGTAACAGAGTCTGGGACATGTTGACACACTATCAGAATTCAATCCACCTTACACACCCACAGGGGTATTAACAGGTGCTGGGTCTTTAGGAACTGCTCCATGAACGTTGAACTCCTTCTGTGTATGTGAATTTGAATCGATCAGTCCTTTCTCTCTGCAGGTCATTTATATGGGGGTTGTACTTTATGCTCCAGCTCTGGCACTTAATGCAGGTGAATACATTAGACATTACCTTCAGTCAGGTTTTAACACATTGCACTGCCAGCTGACTGTAAGTTCATATTTTTGAGTTATGCGCTGAATGTATGTGTTGGTTTTAACTCTTTTTCTGACTTGCAGTGACAGGTTTTGACCTGTGGGGAGCAGTGTTGGCCATGGGGTTAGTGTGTACTCTGTATACTGCTCTGGTAAGTTTAGTTTTTCTCACTTGTGTAATTTTTAAGGAATAAATACAGCTTTATTAATTCCTTAAATGTTCAGTTAAAACGGAAAATAATGGTTGAAGATTAAAAAATAAAAAAATAAAAAAGCATTTCTTTTACCTGGTGGTGTCCTCCTGTCCCGTAGGGGGGGCTGAAGGCAGTGATTTGGACTGACGTGTTCCAGACCGTGGTGATGTTTGCGGGGCAGCTGGCTGTCATCGTGGTGGGAGCCAATCAGGCTGGAGGGATAGTCGAGGTGTGGAGGAAAGCGGTGAACGGCAGCCGCATTGCTGGACTCGAGTGAGTACTGACTGGATCGACCTGGACGAACAATACAGCAGTCTGGGTCAGCGCCACTAACTCCAGATTTAATGGGAGAAAATTAAATGAGCTCAATGATTTCCATTCTATTGATTAGTTGTTTTTTTTTTAAAGGCAATCCTGTTTAAAGGCTTCATAATTCATTTTAGTTATGGTTTTGGTTGTTTTATTTTGAATATTAAAAAGGTCTTCCAGTTCTGTAAAAGATAAAAGTTTGTCTTACAGAGGGCAAACTTGCATTATTATGCCATTCTCATTAAATGGATTCAAAACAACAATATGCTCATTTACTGAAATAATTTCTGGGACAATTTATTGTTCAGCAAAATCTGTTTTGTGACAGGCCTAGTTGTGTCTCTGCAGCCTGAACCCCGACCCTCTGGAGCGCCACACCTTCTGGACGTTGGGAGTCGGGGGAGTGTTCCTCATGCTGGCGCTGTACGGCGTCAACCAGGCCCAGGTCCAGAGGTACCTCAGCTCCCGTACGGAGAAGGAGGCTGTCATGTGAGCGTAAACGGCTTCTCATTGGGACAACATTAGTTAAAAGTGAATAGTAGTGAAGAATGAAAACCTTTGTGCCCTGTCAGGTCCTGCTATGTGGTTTTCCCGTGCCAGCAGATTGTCCTCTGTTTGGGCTGCCTGATGGGTCTGGTCATGTTTGCTCGCTATGGAGAGGACAGCCCTCTGGACAAGGGCTACGTGAAGACCAACGACCAGGTGAGGTCCAGGGTCTTCATGATGGATCGTGTGTGCTAAGCTCCTGCTGATGCTGAGCTCCTCTATGCAGATGGTGCTGTACTTTGTTATGGATGTGTTCAGGGATCTACCCGGCCTCCCCGGCCTGTTTGTGGCCTGTCTCTTCAGCGGAGCGCTCAGGTAAATCACACTAAACCTGGCTGGACATGAATAGATGCACCTGCTCATGGTTTGTCCTCTATCTGTCCTGATAACTGTACTTTTCTGTTTTCAATAATTGCATCATTCAGTCTGTTGTTTTTTAACTCCCTCCAGCACCATCTCCTCAGCTTTCAACTCCTTGGCAACAGTAACTATGGAGGACCTGATAAAGCCTCATTTTCCAAATATGACTGAAGCAAGGGCCACTCTTCTGTCCAAAGGACTTGGTAAGACGAGTTGCTTTTGAGGTATTAATGTTAATTAATTGTCTGGCGAGTTATGCAGGCTATTTGTTTGATTTGTGATTTCTGATTGGTGCGTTTGTAAAACAGAAGCAAACCTCCTGCCTGTGCTTGTCCTGTTCCCCTCAGCTTTAGCCTATGGACTGGTGTGTCTGGCTATGGCCTACGTTGCTTCCATAATGGGATCAGTGCTGCAGGTAACTATTCCAACCTTTAGCATCACCAGCTGGACAGAGTGAAGTAGAAGCTGTAGCTGCATAGTGTTGCTGTTCTTTTAGCTGGTTTTAAGCTGCTGTCATACTGGATGGAGGAATCTGTGAAACCTGAAGTCCTGTCATGAAAATTGTACTGTCCTTTTACATATTTCAATCACCTTGGGATGAAGGGAGTAAAATTTACATTTTAGTACTGCATCAGCACTGACTAACTTGATGACAGGAAGTGGTTGGAGGATGATGTTGCAGCATGTTTTTAATTACTTATGACAGGAACAAACTTATTTACATCTGATTCTAACTGAATTTATTATTTAATGGAAACAAAACAATTGCAAAATTGTATTTTAACATTTTCAAAATATCTAGAAAGTTTTGCACACATTTGTAGTAGAAATGTAGCTAATGTTCACCCCCTACTATTGACATCACTGTGACTGTTTATTAGTCCAGTGCTCTGCACAGAGTCTACTCAATTGGTTTAAATCATTATTAAGCATCTTTTGCTGACAATTATTAATCACAATATATATCAAAACGTGCGGCTTGATACACTAAAATTGTGAAGTGACAATTTTAGAATTGTCACTACACAATTCTAAAATCGTGTAGTGTGAACTGGGCTTAAGACAACATGCTAGTGATACCTCACATGCCACTGGTAGCATTTAGGCTAACATTAGCATTAGCTAATTTTGGCTTCTACACTAATTTTAACATACTTAATGGAGTAACTTCATGTTACTCAACATGCCTGTGACTCTACTTTAACATTGATTCTGAAGATGTGACCTGTCAGCTGTATTAGTGTGTAAACCTCAGCATGTGAGACTCTGACTGCTGTTATTCCAGGCAGCCTTCAGTATCTTTGGGATGGTGGGTGGCCCCCTGCTGGGACTCTTCTGCCTGGGGATCTTCTTCCCTTGGGCCAACCCAGTTGTAAGTCTTACTTCAGGACATCCTCTAACAACCTGTCCTAGAGAGACAGTGCTGCACACGTCCTATCTGAGCCACTGTGATGTCTCCTGTTTCCAGGGAGCAGTAGTCGGGCTAGCAGCAGGCCTCGCCATGGCCTTCTGGGTCGGGATTGGGAGCTTTGTGATGCGAATGTCTCGGCCCCCACCAGGACCCCAGCTCAACGCCACCGCTCTGCCACTGTTCCACAACATGACCACTACTGTCCTGAGCTCCCTGGTTACCAGCCCCACAGCCAAACCACGGTAACACACCCTGCATGCAGCATGCCACACTGGTTCTGTTATTTACTGCTCTGAAATTAGATTAAAAAAATAATAATTATGAATGTTAAAGGGGCAGTATTATGTAAAATCAACATTTTTGAGCTTTACGTCATCAAAATCATAGCTGGAGTGTTGCCTTTATTGTTTCATGCATGTTTGAGAAATCCTTTAATCTCCATGGCAACCATTCAGCTGTGCAAAACACCTGGTTGAACTTAGCTCTTCCTTGAAGGATAAAGCCCCTCCTAGAAGCACCCATTAGATCCATATTAGAGCACCAATCTCCTATCACTCCTCCAGGAGTCAGCTCCTTCAGACTAGCCAGGAGCAATTGGCAAACACCTGGTGAAAGCCAGCTACTTCTCAGTTCAGCACTGGTAAATAAATTAAAGCGTTAATAGAGGAGCCATTTTGTGATGACTTCCTGAAGGTGGAGTTTCAGAAAGATCTGGTGTTTTTTAAAGAGACAGAGGCCCAATTTCAAGGCGTTAAATTACAGTCACTCTTCTTTAAAGTCATATTTAATAAATCATCACCTTCCCAAAAAAATTTACAAAGTTGTGTTTCTTGCCAAAAGTGATCCCTCCTACCCCCTCACAAGAAAGTTACTTTGGCCAATATGTTAAGAAGGTGACTATATACAGCATTTTTCTAATACTTCAATAGCTAATAGCTACGATTGCTCTATGAAATGGCACTATGTGCCTGGAAAATTCCACTTTAAACCTCTGACATGTGCTTGTATTTCTTACGCAGATTGAAAACGATTGTAGTTGTTGGAAGTAAATGTAAGCAGTCATTTACTGTGTTTAGACCAACAGGAGTGGAAGCTCTGTACTCGCTGTCCTACATGTGGTACAGTGCTCACAACTCAGCCACTGTGGTGGTGGTGGGTCTGCTCGTCAGCCTCATAACAGGTACAAACATGAAACATGTTCGATGCTCCAGCACCCTGCAGAACTACTCATATCACCTTTATATTTTGTCACATTTTACAGATGAATACAAAAGCATCTCACTTTTTGGATTTTTAACCTTCTTATCCTTCAAATAAAAACACCTGGACAACTAAATGCATCATAAGTTCCATTTAGCAAAATGTTAATTACTGTTGGGTTCCAATTAAAATATTTAATCAAGTTAATTGCGGGGTCTGTAACTAATTAATTGCATTTTAATTGAAACGCATAACAAAATAATCAAGTCAAGTTTATCAGTAGCACATTTCAAGATCAAGGCAGTTCAAAGCCATTTACTCCATAAAAACATACAGTAAGCAATTATGAAACGAGCAATAAAATATTACATTTTTTTCAAATGAATTAAGAGTAATTATCATCAGCTGCATTGATAAATGTTCCAGTTTAATAAAAGGCAGCTTTAAACAGTGGGCTGTTTTTAGCCTTGATTTTTAAAGGAAATCTGTGTTTTGGATCCAAGATTGTTACAAAAAGCAACATTTTCAAATGAAGAAGCTTTTCTTGCCTCACTAAATCCAAAAGAACTTCCAGTTCTAATCATAGTTACAAAGTAATGATTTAGGGAGTGAAAAATGTTGAAAACTGCCTTTATAGTTTTCTTCCACTTTCCACTAATGCACTAATTTGTGTAGGTTTCTTATGAAATGTTACGGAAAATGTTCAAGGGGTGTAAATAGTTTTTCTCACAGAACACTTTTCAGTGTTGCTGGTTATTGAAGCCGGCAGCAGCTCCAGTCTCTGCTGTCCCCCTGTGTTTTCTCTGTCTGGTGTAACCGTCTTGTTCCTTTCAGGACCCATGAAGGAGAGGGATCTGACCCCGGGAACGGTGTTCCCTGTCCTCGGAACACTGCTGTTCTTCCTGCCGGAGCGCTACAAGGAGAAGCTGTGCTGCATCACTCCTCTGTCCCTGAAGGTAGCTCTCACTCTCTGTTTTCTCTCCTCACCCCATCACACCACGGTTCCATCGCTTTTATTATCACTGTTCTGCAGCCCAAAGAAATCAGCAGCCAGCCTTACCAAATGGCCAAGAAGGACGGCAACGGGGCGGCGTGCTGCAAGGAGGACACGGCCACGGAGGACAAGGAGCTGGAGAGCGACAGAGCTCAGACGGAGGACGAGGACATGGACACACTGACCACACACCCAGTCCAGGAGACGGCCTTATGATCCAAGAAGCACATACACACTTTGTCCTGAGCTGCTGGTGGATCCCATCACCCTGGTAAAATACTGACGTTAGAGAAACGGAGGGTGTGGCCTGTCTGAGAGGGCTGGGCTACTGCTGCTTCACTCAGGCTGCTAACATGCAGCATGAACGCTCTAACACACCGACTGGTGTTCCTGTGTGACCCGATCCACTCTGCGCTTTGATAGAAATAAAAGAACCAGGTAGGGAATCATTGCACAGTTAAAATCCTTTATTTTTATAGCAATAATAGAGCCACACATTCTAGAGTATATGAAGATTATAATTAAAGAAAATCAGAAACTGAAGCGTAACAACATGGCAGCTTGGTTTCCAACTCCTGACCCGTTTAGCTGCCTCTGAACATGGGTCCATGTAAAGGAAGCTGTGCTGATGAGCAGAGAGACGTCTCATGGATCACAGCTGGTCCAATGGAACCAAAGAATACTAAACATGAAGCACAATGACAATGTTCAAGCAAAACGGTCGACTCAAGGAGAAACGAAACAGAAAAGGTCCAATAAAAATGCTAGTAATAAGTTTTAGAGCTACTGAAATGCAATACAAGCTTGTCTAAAGTAACCACTGATAGATCAGTGACATCATGACACCGAGCTCCAATTCTGCTTAAAACACTTCCTGTGTTCCACATTGTTTCAGTTTTGTATAATGAAAATATACCAGATGACCAAATGGTAGAGCAGACATCAAAAATAGTCATAGTAAGAATAACTAAAAGAACTAATAAAAGATTAGGTCAAAGGTTTCCTTCATATAAGCTATTAAAATCTACACGTCAACCTGTTATATGGTCCAAATCCAGGTCACATGGTCCTGGAGGAAGTTGAGGTTGGAGGCGGTGCGCCACTAATGATCTCCCTGTGTGAAGCATTGACTGGAAACGTTTTGTCAGTATGTAAGGCAGCATGGACACCACTTTACTTCTACAGCAGAAATTCACCATTAGTGTGTTAATCTTATTTTTAAGATTTTAAAAATAACTGCATATTTATATTTCTAATGTGTGAAATATTGCACTTTATCAATATTAAGCAGCTTATAAAAGGACAGTTGCATCTTCAATTGGAAACATGTAAAGGTAACTCACTGTTGGTGAGTCAGTTTTCTCTTAAATATAACCAGAGATCTGGATCCTAACCCACAGTGATTCATGTGTTAGACCACCAAATTTTTTCTCCAGTGACCGGAGTCGATAGAGGTCAGACCTGGAGAAGGTGGCTTGTGAAGAGTCCTGCTCCCTGGACCTGTAGGCCACACTGTGCCTCATCGTGCCAACGCTCAGTATTAGCATGAGATGTACAGCTGATCAACGCCTCTCTCACATGAAGGTGGTTTTCCTCTGCTCTGAACCCGACTGCAGCGTCACTAAATCTGACAAAAGAAAGAACCGAAGAAACATCTCTAATATCTTAAGCTTCTGTTAAGTGCCCTTTTTCTACCTATTTCTTCTAAATGTAAACGAGAATCTCCGTAAATATGAATATTTGTCACTTTTTGGAATCCGAATTCTTGACCGCATGTCGTGCTGTTCTGTGTCCATTGTTGCTTTGGGTCTCAGCCTCCATGTTTGAAACATCATGATGATGACCATCATCTGATGATGTCATCAGATGATGCTGTCATTGCTCAGCATCATCTGAATGTCTTTCCAAAAGGTCTACACAAAGCCCGTTTACCTCTACAGTCTGTAAGCACAGCTTAAAGCTGCACATGCTAACTTTTATGAAATTAGTTTTTACACACTTATTAAAACTGTCACTATGCTGTCACAGTATATTATAAATATGTAAAAAAAAAAAACATGTTTATAAAAGTTACTGCAGCTTTAACTCTGATGTCATAGCATGTTTTTGATTTAGTTTTTTGCCAGTTTCTTGGTGATGTAAGCGGTAGCAGCCAATCAGAGAGCTGTTTGCAGTGAGCTTATGGTTCATGCAAAGCAGCATGTTAGCACCGTACTAACACTAGAGGATCTGACCGATGCATATAGAACCAGACTTATTTTCTGATTCTTTTTTTTTTTTTAAAAATGGAACATATTTTAGCTCTTATTTTTCTACGTTTGTAATTTTCACCTAAAGCCTGCGTGCATTTCCTGAGCTGAAATGTGCCGTTCTATATGCAAAAATAAATAAATAAGCCCATGAAAAGTTGTTTTTGTGAAAGTCAAGCAGAATTAGAACGTAGCCGTCCACCAGCTCATCTTTCTGTGCTACATTTTGAAATTCTGCTGACATGTTTCAGCCTTTTCATGGTTCCCATTTTTTAATTACATGTATATTTTTGTGATTGTTTACCTTTTTGAATCCTCCATGCCTGAAATTACTTGAAGTGTGTGTGTCTGTTGATCTCTTTCCAGGGTAAAGTAGCCTCTTTTACAGCCAGCTGCCTTTATCCTGTTAATGTTGACATTAGATGTGAGTTATGAACACTAACACTTGTAGAAGCAGAACCTTCTTCAGGTTATTATTTACTACCGTTATTAGAACTGTAGTAATTACAGATTCTGTAGCTTTGTGGCCTTTTCACAGTGAAACACTTAGTAATTTCTCTACACTATAAATATTGTTTGCAACAATATTTATGTTTTTATCATCTCATCCACAAGAATTCTTCTTGTTATGCATTCCAAAAACAAAGAGGTCCTTCCTCCGTCATCAGAACGTTTCTTTGAACTCCATTTGGACCAATCAGACTCTTTGGAAGTGATGCGTTGTGATGTAACTTCCTGACTGAATGAAAGCGTTCCTGTTCCGTTTCACTGTGTTTAGATGTGCGGTTCAGCAGATTCCTAATTAAAGTGAGACGACATTGAAATGATGCCTTGCTGTTTAATGTGGAAAATAAAAACAAACGTGACTGTCATCTGTGTGTTTTGGTGCCATCTAGTGGGAATCCTGGTCATAAACGTTTATTGTAATTAAAGGTTCTGTTGAAACGAGGCTTTGTGAGGCTTCTTTAAATCTTTCCCAGGTTTAGAACATGACCTTCAGACTGTAAATAAATGTTACAGTAGCTCCATATTCAGACTCTGGGTGTCGAATAGCAACAATAAGAACATTGTTGCTCTGTAAAGTTTAGCAACTTTCTTTGTGCTCCAGAAACAGAGTCCAAAGTGAATCTGTAATCAATGTTTATTGAAGACAAAATGATTCGGCAGAGTAAACTGGATAATTATTAACATTTGTTACTGCAGATTATGGGGGCAAGGTGTTAGTTTTTTTCTTTTTCTTTTTTTTTTACATGGACATAAAATCAGTTTAAATCTCCTTTAACAAAGTGTGCATCCACTGCATAAATATGAAGGGAATGAATTGAATTTATTCCAATTCATTATTTTTAATAATCCTTGTTTCCGATTATTAAAAATATTAACGTCAAACAGAGTTAAAGTGAGTAAATACAAAGTTGTTTCAAATGATTGCATTTATTATGGTAAAATAATCTCTGGTCATTGGTTCACAACCTTTAACCTCAAGCTCACTTCCTGCAGTGTAGCTCACTGCAGTGCAGGAAGCCACGCCACTTGTGGAAGCTTTCGAGGTGGCCTAGTTAAAGTTCACACCTAAATCCAGTTGAAAACCTGTTGAGTACCGCAAATGGACTGAAAATGCTTTCAGTGTGTCTGGTTTAAAGCAAAGAGGGTCAAAACTCCTCAATATAGTTTGTTTATAAACATCTCAAGACCTTCTCCATATTCTTCTTGCCAATTCACTCTGATCACATTCAGTTACATTTTAGTTCAATATTTGTTCTACAACATTAGTCAACCTGTCAAAGTTTTATTCCAATTCACTAAATTTTCTAAGGAGTCCCAGCTGGTTGCAGTAATCCCTCAGACTGAGCATGTATGTAGCAACAGTGGAAAGGAAAAACCTCCAGCAGAACCAGAACCAGAACCTGGCTGAGTGTGAACTGAGGCACTCAAAGCCCTCAGAGGCTCTGAGTTCTGCCTGAGGTCCAGTTATTGTCTTCATTACTCCAGGAAATATTTCTGCCTTCTTATCCCTCATCTGACGTTACCTTGGTAACGTTTTGATCATCTTAAAGTAAACTCACCAGGCTGTCTTCACCTCACACCTGCAGCATCATCTGGACATCTACTCCCAGCTGAAATGATCATATTTAATAATTATTGAACAGCACAGTCCAGAGAACTATTATCAAAGGATTAGTAAAACCAAAACTTCCAACATGCTCAAATTCTAATCTGGACCAGATTTAAACCGATTCCATGTCGTCTTTCTGTTTGTGAACAAAACGTGCTGCTACTATAGTAGAATGCAGAGGGTTTGCTGCCCTCTTGTGGTGAAACGCTCGCATATTTCTTGCAGACAACAGTCAGTGTGAAGTCATCTGACCTGAAGGAGGTAAAACGTCACTGACACTAAAAATGATGTTTCTTCTAACATAGTTCATCTGAAGAATTATGTTTTTATTTTTTTAATTGGAAACGGTTTGAAACTTGAACTTTCCTGTGAGTCACTGAATCAAAGCCGCTGTAACACAGACTGCTTCAGGAGATCTGTCCTGTCCACAGCCGTCAGCATCTATAATATCTCTGAAGAATTTTGAATTGATATGAGTTACAACAACATTTAATTTCCCTCTGGGATCAATAAAGTATTTTTGAGTTGAATTTGAATCAAATCATGCTTTGACAAACTGTAACTTCAACCCAAAACTTCAAATCAACCGTCACAATAATTCTAACATTTTTACAAATGATCCAGTTGAAATAAATAAAACAATAAAACACATTTCAACAATTTCAAAGACAAATTAAAAAGAGCAGGAACAATTTTTACTTGCAGTATAAACTCACCCATTCCATCAAATTCAATATTACTGAATTATCTTTTATAGATTTTTTAAGACTTTCAAATTTACATGATCAGCAATTAATGATAATTACAGAAAGCAACATGTTCCAGCAACTTTTATTAGAGCGTTAGTTAAGAAATATAAAGTAATAATAATTCATGTTAGAAGCATGGTTACTATAGGAGAGCATAACTGTGAGAAAAGACTAGATGGTTTATGTCGTATGCAATAAATCACCTCATTCTGTGGGATCTCATTCCTGATCCCACAGAATGAGAAGCTCTCCCCCAGCATGATGCCTCCACCGCCGTGCTTCACTCATTCCTCGTGTTTTTCTTTGGAATAGAATCCAGTCTTCACAGATCTGTTTGGAAATAAAAGTTAGAAATCAGCAGTACTTCCAGGCTTTGCTGTTTTTCTGACTCACTACGTTTCCAACAGAAGTTTCCTCAAACCTTTCTCAGAAACCTGAGTTTCATGATAAACGGTGAACTACAGTATGAAACATTTCCTCCCTGTTCTGTGCTCCACTTCCTTCTTCGCTTGGATGTTTTCGTTGTTTGCTCTCCATTTTTTTGTTTCTCCTCCATCTTGCCTGCTCATCTCCTCCTCCCTCCCCTCGCCGCCCGCGTCTCCCTGGACTTCCATCCCGTTCCAGCAGAGGTCTGGCCAACCCGGAGGTGGGAGTGCGGCCTCGCAGCTCCATAAATCCAGCCTGTAATCGGCGTGTACCGGCCATAATGAGCTGCAGATAACACAAATATGCTGATTATCTCCCAACATGAGGGGGCAGATGCCTGGACGCTCACTTTGTTGAAGCAGTTCCAGTGGCATAAATAGCTGTCTGTACATGGACATGGGCAACAGCACACACACACACAGGAACACCCCCACAGCTTTCATTGACGTGTGCGTGTGTGTGTGTGTGTAAGGAGGAGAACACAAATACCAGGAGCAAAACCTACAACATCGTCTTCGTTTCAGAGCTCATCAGCTTTTTCATCCCAAAGATCAGTTCAGGCTAATGAATAACACCGAACCGGCCCAAGGCATAAGTCAACTGTGCCGCCAAATCATTTCTATTAGTTTTTGAGACTGAGAGGCCAGTACTATTCAATTTGATTTGATGGTTTCACAAAAAATACATTAAAAGACTTTCCTTTGTAAAAATGCCAAATATAATCTTCTCTGTTAATCTCTGATGAGTTCAATATTTTTGTATTTTTATATTTAAGCACAGTTTGTCCACAAATAAACAGATTTCACGACTAAAATCTGTCGTGAGTTGATCAAACTGGAGTTCAGTTTCAGCCAGTCAAATCATATTATAACCTGGATCAACTGGTTTATTCCAGTCTTACTTTTACTTTTGGTCGATATTCTGTGGAGTTTTAGTTAATTGCGAGTTTATTTCTTTCCTATTTTAAGGCTGCAGTATGTCACTTTAACTAAAATATGGGTTTTTTTTACATATTTGTTAAAATTGTCACCATGTTGTGACAGTAGCTGTAGCGTAGCAGGGAGCAACAGAGAGGCTATGAGCGCCACATACACGGGCATGACTGACAGCATTAAGACCCGCCTCCTGGTTCTGATTGGTTGCTTCTGACTGTATTTCTGCAGATGGCAACAAAGCCACAGTGAGAAGGCAGAGGAGATCAAGTTTTTACACAGATTATCTGTCTTATGCTGTCAGTTTAACAAGTAGACAATGTAAATATATATATATATATATATATATATTTTAAGAGCCGTGCATCACTTATCAAATAGGCCTAAAACTTTAGTGTTGACATTATCAGAGTCAAACAGAAAGGAGCATTCTGCATTTTTCAACAGATTTTCACCTTTTCAGTCTTTTCATTGTCGCTTCGATAATTTGTCCAGTTTGTTTGTCCGTAACCTCTGCTTTACTTCAACAACTCCAGATTAGTCAACAGTACACACTATGGGAAACAGAGGACCCCCTGCTCTCCTCCTCTCCCGACATGGAGCAGATTTATAGAGCTAGCCTTGAACGCTGGGCTGTTGCTGGTGGAGCTGAGCCCATTCTGCTCAGAGAGAGCGATGACTTCAGCCCTGCTGCAGAGCTCTTCTCTGATTCACCCCACAAACACACCAACACCACAACCCAACTTATTTCACTTTACATATAAGCAGATTAAAGACTCCAGGGAGTTCATTTGGATGTTCAAAGAGCAAATACTAAATAAAATTTATAATTAAGCCAGATGCTTCGGTTAGTTAGCTAGTGCTAGTTAATAATGTGTGTGTGATGTTGTCTTCATTTTGGCTGTTTTGTTGATTTTATAACATAACCAAACAAGCTGAGGAGCAAAATGTGCAACTGTATTTTCCAGGCACTTAGTGTCATTTTATAGCACAATTGAATAACTGTTCAATTTATATATAAAAGCTGCATATGTCAAACAAGACTTAAAAGAAATTTGACTTGACTTGACACTTTGAAATGGGCCTCTGTCTCTTTAAGAAGCTCCTGTTCATTGGGACCAACTTCCTGTACAGAGTCTCTCTGCTTTCATTTGTTCTGCATGGAAACAGATGACGTCGTTTCTCCATCACATTTATTCTTCAGAAGTCGCTCTATTGTTTGTTTTTCTCTCTACACAAAATCTATGTTTGCAGTTCTACGCTCATGTCAGGATTAATAGTCACCATCATTATGGAGGCTAATAACCATTTTCTTATATAACCTTGTGCAATGTCTTGTAAATTTTAAGAAATCCTGTATTGTCTGGTTTCTATTTAATTCAATTTGATATTTTTTTCTGTAAGTAATTTATCAGTACACATTATATTGTTTTCAGATATTTTTATGTTCACTTGCATGTATTTGTTACTGAGCTGCTGTGACAAGTGATTTTTCCCACATCGGGGTTAATGATAGAGTAATGCATTGTATTGTATTGTGTTGTGTTGTGTTGTATTATATTGTATTCAGACAGCAGGCTGGTTGATGAGCTGCCTCAGTTGTAAAACTCTTCCCAGAAACTCAAGGTGAAGTCTGCTTTGGTCTGAATCATTACCCAACTGATCGATAATCTTTATTATCTTTGATTCTCTGCGATGATTTTCTGGATCTAACTTGCTGAAGAACTTAGTGGCAGCAACTCAGCAGCTGTGACTTCTATAACATGCAGTTCTATGGCATGTATTCATGCCGCTCAAACTTAGAGCAGATCCTCTCAGTGGTTGATCCATGTGTTGGTCCGTCACATGTGATCCTTATAAACACATCAGAGCTTGCGGTTGCGCTGTGATTAATGTGTAAAGGGTTCAGGGGGTAGGAATACTTTCTGCTGCAGGTTAATCATTAGGAATTATTGTCTGGTGACAGGTCCAGATCAGGCTTCCTTGACCTCTCTGACCTTGAAGTAAAAGCTCAGCCACCAGAGAACGTTCCTAGCTTTCTCCCAGTGTTTCCGCTGAGGGGGATGTTTTCCCCTGAACGCGACCCGCAATCACGGCTCAAAGCGCGCCCGCTGGTGTTTTCATGGAACTGAAAGGTTACATTCTGCGGCGGAGCTGTAATGAGAACTAAGTGGTCTGACAGCTGCTGCGTTCCCACAACAATCCCTCCCTCTCCGCTCGCCGGCCCGTCCATCCTGCCACTCCCACACAAACCCCTATTAAAAAAAGTAAAAAAAAGACCCAAACCTTGGCAAACATACATTTTATTTCATTTTTTTTAAAAAAGCACACAGATGTCTAAATGCTTACAGAAAGAATCTGAAAAGACGTTAAATCAGGATAATTGGTTACACACTGTTCCTTCATGTTGTGATTTGTGGAGTAATTAGTCAAGAGATTCAGACTTTTTATTTCCTCATATCAAACCCCTTCCTGACAGTCTGGTGCTTGTTCCTTGAAGAGAAGAAAACTTTCAAACAAGTGTAAATTAAATCATGTTGGGGTGTGTGTGTGAGTGCGGGTGTGTGTGGGTGTGTGTGTGTGTTTACATCTACCTACACTGCTCTGCAAAATTTGGATGCCCCCGTTAATCTTTTCACATTGTGTGACATTACATCCAAAAAACGTTGCTGTATTTTATCAGGGTTTTCTGTGATAAGATGAATAGAAATGAAAACACTGCAAAAACTACAAATCTTACCAAGTTTTATGTTATTTTATTTTTTTGCTTTTGTCTAGTCTCTAATGCAGATATCTTAGTATGCTTCAGTTAAGAGAAAAATTACAAGAAACTTTTCAACAAGATACAGGAGCTCGTTTTGAGTCAATAATTATTGAACATAAATAAAAAGTACTAGTTGCACTGGCAGAGTTTTACACTTTTAACGAGATATTTTCCCTGTGTTATCAGTCAATCTAGTTTATTAGTGCAGCACATTTCAGCAATAACACAGTTCAAAGTGCTTTACATCATAAAAACACAAAAATACAAAGTCATAAAAAACTATACAGTCAACAAAATAAGTAATGAAGTCAAAGGTGAACTAATCTCCCAGGTGAAATTAGAACCTTTTATAAAAAATCACAATTAGGAAATTATTTACTTAAAAAAAGCTCCTGTATCTTGGTGAAAAATTACTTGTGAATTAGTTTATTCTTATTTCAAATGAACTAAGATATTTGGACTATAAAACAAGACAAAAATACTTGGTAAGATCTTTTCATTTTTTTTATTGATTTTTTTTTTTACAATTAAAAAAACAAACAAACAAGAAATCATACATAAAATCACATCATGTCCTAATAAAATACATTAAACTTTGTGTTTGTAATGTGACGAAATGTGAAAATGATCTGTAGGTTTAAATACTTGTGAATATCTGCACATAGGCAGTCAGACTGATGGAGGATGTATAACCAGGTCTACTGCAAGGACTGACAGCAAAGTTGAATAAATGATTATTAAAAAGCATGTTTGTTTGTTTTTTATTAAACAACTGAGTTTTTTCCTCCTGCTCCCATTATGGCGACTGAAGACTAGATTGATAAAGTAGTCTGGAATCGGGTTACCGCTGTTCGTCTGGGGTCAGAGGTCGGGCTGGGTCGTGGCCGTGCCGAGGCCTCTGATTGGCTGACAGCAGATCTCCAACAGTGCCACAGTAGAGCAGGGAACGCATGGGCCACTTCTGAGGACAGAGCGGGACAAAACGTCAGCGTTGGTCATTACAGTTCAAATACAACATATATGCATGTTTAAACTCATAAATATTAAAATCATCTCAGTGATGGATGTCATTTGGAACACATTCAGTCCAGTGATGCGCATATCAATCATATCAATATATGTATGTGGAAAACACAGTCATGAGTCAGGTGAAGCATCCAACAGTCAAAACAGAAAGCAGAGGTTTCCAAAATGCCCAAAAAGGTTTATGACCTGGCACATTTCTAAATTATTTTCTTTTAACAAAGAATGTATTTCTGTTAAAAAATGAGACAGGCATCTTTCCAAAAAGATGAAAATAACATATTATCAGAAGTATTCATTAATATATAATTTCTCTGTCGTCTCTATATATAGGTTGATTGAAAAGATTACTTTAAGCATGAATGTAACACGGTTGTGAATAATTCTGGGCCACAAAAACACTAAACAATCATAAACTCACCACCGCCTGCTGCAGAGCCATAAAACTGAATCTTTCACATCCTGATCTCAGGTTAGCAAATGAATAACTTCTTTTCCTTCTGGATGTTTAGCCAAGCATTTTTTGTCAGTGGGTGTAGATTTCATTCTTAAAAGTTCACCTGATCACTAACTATCCATTCAGATAACTGGAATAAATAAACAAAGACCACTAAGAAAGCTGGAATAAAAGTAAGTTTCTGTAAGATTTTCTGAAATAAATATGAAAATTTGCCCAGTCCATAACTGAGAACAATACAAATAGTTCAATAGTTGGATGATAATGTTTCTAACATGTAATATGAAAACATCTATGGTCAATGGTGGTTTAAGGACTGGATCATGTGGGCAGTTGCCCAGGGCGGCATACAAAGGGACGTACAACCACCAGGATAAAAAGAGATCTAACTTATCTGTTAGCTGCTGCTTGAACATGTTTTCTAGAGCTTTAATGTTTGAAAAGGAGGTAGGCAGCAGGTATTAGCAACATAATGTGTTAACATTAGCATCCTTGTGTTTTGACAAGGCTGCTGAGAGTAGGCAAACTTCATTGTGTGTTTTATGTAGCAGGACTGAGCTGTACTCTGTTCCAGTGTTTTAATTGGTCTGGGGGTGACAGAGGGCGTGGCCTCAACCAGGAAGTCATGGTAGAACCTCCACTGTCTGACGTGATGGTTATCTTTAAGAAAGCTTAGAGAGGTGGGTCTGGTTGTATCACAGTGTTGGAGCAGATTTACTGAGTTGAATGGGACATTTCCCCTGTTGCATGTTTGACTTTATTATAGTAAAGACAAATTGTACCCTTTCCTGTTTCAGGCAATAAAGAGATAATGTGATAAAAATGATCAAAATATAACCAGGAGGGAAACAGCAGAACCTCTGACTTTATGCAAACATGTCATCTAGCAGTGATGGAAGCATTAATCTAGCAGGCCACCCACTGCACATAGCATTTAGCTGTCAGCTGTTAGTTAACTTACTTTGACAGGATGCAGGTATCCGCCCGGCCTGGAGGGGGCAGCGTGCTCTGCCACCGCCCCGTCCTGGTCCAATGTCTCGGTCAGGTACGCTATGTAGTTAGTAGCCAGGACCAGGACATCCAGCTTGGACAGCTTGGTGTCGGGTGGGACTGAAGGCAGAGCTGCCTGGTAGAAAATGTTTAATTTTTATATTTTAATAAAAACCGATGAGAGAAAAATCTGCTCTGAGTGAAAGGAGGTGAAAATAACAGAACAGAAAAAATAGGGATTATAAAATTAGCCAATCGACATAGACAAACTGAACAGAACAGCAGTCCCATGTTTGCATCATAGTGCAATAGTAACAGCTAATTCACAGCACTTGTCCTTAGATGGGCTTTTAAACAGCACATCTTAAAACTAGTAAAAATTGAAGTAATAATCATTTAAAATAGCAGAACATAATGTTGACAACATATACAAACAGTGAAACATAAAACATTAAGTATAGATACAGTTCTGTTTTCGACATAACCAGAGTTTTGTTTGTTGAACATACTGAAACTGGTTACAGACATTAAATTAACAGGAAGTGTGTTCCAAACTGCAGATCTGTGATGGTTAGGCCTGGGGTTGGGGGTAAGATAAGTGCTAAGCTGAATGGAAGTTGACGTAAAGTCCCCACAAGTCATGAAAACACGAATTCGTGTGTGTACCTGCAGGCTGTGGAAGGCCTGCCGCAGGTTGCGCACTCGGCTCCTCTCTCGCGCTGCGTTTTCTGGAGAGTGCTGGGCCCTTGGGGGCCTGCTCTGGACCGCGGGTCCACAGGAGGGAGCCGAGTTGAACCTGGACCCACACACGCTCTGCTCCTGAAACACACAGCACACTTTAAACAACCGGCGCTTCATCTGATCTCCAGTTCCGGTTAGAACGGTGTCAGTAAATCATGGGGCTCTGTGTGTTTTGTCAGCTTTAGAGCCATTCAGATTACCGGCTCTCACTCTGATCGGACCAAACTGGAAAAGAGAAGAGCAGTGGCAGTCACATAGGTGGACTGACACAAACAGAAACAGCAGCTGTCACAGACAGAAGGTTTATTTGTTAGTTTTTACAGGGTTCAGTATTTTCCTTTCAGATTTACACGAGATAAAAATGGAAAAAATGAAGATTGAACATTTATTTCCAATGTGACTTTTATTGTTAATCATCTTCCTACACAAAACATCTGAGTGACCATTGAAATAATACCACTTTTTAAATTAAATCATCAGTCAGATTTACATATAAACTATATCTGGATGATGTCACTAATATGTATTTCCAGAGGAAACATTGTGTTTATTTGTGCTACATTAAACACGCTTATCAATTCATTACACTTCTCTGGAGAGAAAAAAAAATCTCTTAATCAAATCTTAATGCTTAAGAACAATCCCAATAGCTACATGATGACCTTGAATAAACAAAATATATAATTTTTCCTTATTTTTGTTTTTATAAACGATTCAGCTTGTTTTAGATGTTTGCTTTAAAAATATGACTCCTCCTAAATGAAAACTAAAGATCCTTTATTTATTGTTTTCTTAAGTGCATTTTACATAATAGTTATTATTATTGTTTTATTATTATTATTATTATTATTATTATTATTATTAATTATTATTAGAAGAAGCATTTGATTTGTGAATTTTGATTTATTCAGTCGCAAAGTGAAAGTAGAAACATTATATTGGAAACTCTTATAAATGAAGTAAAACAAAAACAAAAATAATTAAATACACTGCAAAAACATTAAATCTTCCCAAGTATTTGTTTTTATACTGCAAATATCGTAATGCACTTGAAATAAGACTAAAATAATTTACAAATAACTTTTCAGCAAAATATCATAGCTTGAAAATCAGAAATACATTTTTAAAAAATAAAATAAATATCATAGCTTATGTGAAGTCAATAATATCTAGATATTGATTTAAAAAGTTCCTGTTTCTCTGGCAGATTGTTTCGTTATAACATGGCATATTTCCAATGATGTAAGAGAAATAATCTGCCAGTGCCAGTTTTTATCTATATTGACTTTAAACAAACTCCTATATCTTGTTGAAAAGTTACTTGGAAGTTAGTACTCTTTAAATAAATCTAAAGATAGTTGCAATGTGAATTAGATGGGGGAAAAAATAATTTGAACAATTTTTTATGTTTTTGTAGTGTAGATTAATCAGATTTAATAACAAAAAATATATATTCAGCTCTGTAAAAACTGAAGAGCCCACTGCACTGAAACCTGCTGGTTATTCCACCAAATATTGATTTCTGAACTCTTCCTGAGTTCAAACATTAATATTGTTGTTTCTAAATGAATATCAACTTGTTTTCTTTGCATTATTTGAGGTCTGAAAGCAATGCAGCTTTTTTGTTATTTTGACCATTTCACATTTTCTGCAAATAAATAAATACTAAATTTTTCTTGGAATTTCAGAGACATGTCAGTAGTTCATAGAAGTAAAAGAATAATGTTCATTTTACTCAGACATATAACTATAAAAAGCAAAATCAGAGAAACTGATTATTTCAACTGGTCTCATAATTTTTTCCAGAGCTTATATAAATATACAAATAGTTTGAATCTATGACCAAATAGTCCACATTATCAGCATATCCAATATATTTCAACTAGTCCTACAGGAAGAAATAATACTAATAGGATGGTTGTGATGACTAGATCATAACTTATTGTGCTCTGTTGTTCTGCCACAGTTTCTTTTAGAAACCAGAGTAATGTTTTAGTTAAACTAGAGAAAAGGAACTGACCCACTTCCTGGGCTCCTGGCGGCTGCTGGTGGGACTCTCCCTGTGTCCCTGTGGGGCTGCTGGGTGGTCGGCCGCTGCAGCGGGGCTCTGATGCACCAGCTGCTGGTTCACGGTCACCGACATGAGCCCTTCCAGAGGGTTGACCGCCATGGGTTCTGCTGGAGAGCCGCAGCAGACTCCCAGCGCGTCGGGAGGACTTAAATCACCGTGGCTCGGTGTGTTTTCATTGGCCGGATGGAGGTTTCCTTTAGACCGCAGCAGGCTGCTGTGAGGAAAGTTCATACTGTCTAGTAGGTAATTCAGTGAAAGCACAACAAAGCACCTGACCCGAGGTCATCTTTTCATCTTCTCATCTTTAAAGCCTGATCTGGATCTCAAAAGAAGCTACTGACTCAAACAGCTGAAAGTACTCATCACGTCTCTTCCTGGTCCGGCTTGGTTCTGTCTGGCTAATCCGAAGCTCCTCAGCAGGAAGCCCTGCATCCACCCAGACCCATCAGGCCGCTGGCGAACACTGCAGGCTCTAGGCTCTTCACCGACCGTCCGCTCAGTTCCTCCCAGCATGACCCCTCTCTCCCTCGCTCTGCGTCTCTCTCTGCTCCTTTCCTAATCGGGTGAGGTAATGCGGGAAACTTCATGTGGTCCTTATCTCGGCTGCCCGGTCATCCTGATCCTCCCCTGGCCGTTCGGTTGCCAAGAGGAGCAGGCGGGCAGGCAGTCAGGGCCTGGGGGAGTGCAGCACTGGGAGGGTGTCCCGGGTTGGGGGCTCTGGGGGGCCTTGGGAAACTCAGAGCTCTGCTAGCAGCTGGACAGGGGTGGGATCTGAGGCGCGGGGCAGCGCGACATTAAACCTCACCAAACACGGGCAGGCGTGGAGAGTAGTTTGCTTAATATTTGTGTGGTTTTTCACCCTGATTTAAGGACATAGAAAAGTTAGAGTCAAGAGTTTGGAAGATGAACAAGATCAGAATAAAGTGTTCCAGCAGTGATGCTCTGCTGGTCACCACTGCTGATGGAAAGGTTAAAGAAGAATAATTTATGTATGATATGATTTGATATCTGCATGACAGACGTGTATATCCTGTCCTCAGACAGGATATACACGTCTCCAACCATCAACCGCAATCTACCAAACCAGAGTTAAGTCTGATATAACTATCCTGTTATAATCTACCAGTTTATTTAACCATCTTAGAATTATACTTACACAAGAATGAATACGGCAGCCTGTGACGGACATTTTAAATGGGAAAAAAGGAGAACATCTGTTAGAAAAAAAACAAAAGAAATCTAGAAAAACTTGGAAATTTATGAGTTTGAAAAGTTGAACGTTTTTGTCTTTTGAAACGCAGAAAATTTCCATAAGTCGAAGATTTTAGACTTTCCAAGTTTTTTCTTGCAAATTTTTAACTTTTCAAGATCAGAAATTTCCATGATTTTACAAGAAAATTTCTGAGGTTAATCTCAAAATTTCAGAGTTTTTTTAGCAAAAATAAACTCCTCCTTTTATTCTGTCTACAATAGCCACATTATGTCATAGTAACTAGATGTTTATATCCCCTGTCAGGCTGTCAGGCTTTTAAACTTAATGGGATTTAAGGTTTTTGTTGTTGTTTTTTTTATTATTATTATTTCAATTTATTTGACTTTTTTAAATTATGTTGACAGGAGCTTGTTAAAGTACAAATTTCATCACCCAGATTTTTTCGGAGAATATAGCAATAATGTTATTTCCATTCATATTTTCAAGAATACTGACTATTTGAACTGAAAGGAATGAAGATAAAGATTTAGTGACTTCAGAGAAGATATTTATGGATGCAGTCAGATCTGGATTTACTTTCAGCTGATAAACTTAAGCATCCGTTAGCTTTGTGATGAATTAGACAACAGTGAGTGTTCTGTTTTAGAAGAGTCTTTGCTTTTCCATGTAAACAGATATTACTGGAAAAAAAATGGAGTCTTGGGTCCCACTGGTGGTTTTCTGGATGCCCTTCTAAGGACTTGGACCTAAGGCTGTTATTTATGCAGTAAATGTAACCTTATTAACTGAGACATAGCGCAACTAAACTCCAACAGCAAGTGATTCACTCATTTCCATACTAGAAGAGGCCATATTGAAGTTTTTCCAGATTAATATTTGGATTTCACCAGGACTTTTCTGCTCAGTTAATTGCCAAATTAAGCAGTGCCAGTTCATATGTTTATTCCATGTTCTTGTTCTTTGTTTTGTTACATAACAAACTTAAAAACTCCAATGCTCTGTTGTGCCATTTTAAAATGTGATAATTCCGTATTTACTGCAAGTATACAGCTGCATCAGTGCATTTAGGGATTAATGGATGGAGGTATTTTATTGATTTTTCTTTTGGGGAAAAAAAATCTCTTTAAATGTCTGCTGAGGTTACCTGAGGAAGGCTGCACAGTGGCACTATGCAGGGTTCGATTTCCAGCCCAGGGTCTTTCTGCATGGAGTTTGCATGCTCTCCCTGTGCATGGTGGGTTCTCTCTGGGTACTCCGGCTTCCTCCCACAGTCCAATAACATGACTGTTAGGTTAATTGGTCTCTCTAAATTCTCCCTAGGTGTGTGTGTGCGTGTGTGCACGGTTGTTTGTCCCATCTGTCTCTGTGTTGCCCTGTGACAGACTGGTGACCTGTCCTGCGTGACCCCGCCTCTCGCCCGGAACGTTACCTGGAGATAGGCACCAGCACCTCCTGACCCCACAAGGAACAAGGGTGTTAGAAAATGGATGGACGGTTACTTGAGGTCAGACTTTAACACACAGCTGTAAGTTTTGTTGAGAGACAAAAAGAATAGTGAGAACAAAGCAGTAATACACTGTTAGTTTTATTATAGCTGAAGGTATACAACACATTGCTAAAAGTCTGGGTTAGACTTGCATAAAACTACTGAAATAGTAAAACTCACATCTTAACATCTGCTGAATATTTCAAATATATTTCTAATGTAAAAAAAATGCTGATGTAGGACACTTTTTGCACTTTTCATTAATAAAGAAAAACAAAAAAGCCTTCATTCACTTTCAAATAAATCATCTAAATATGTCATTCAACAACATAAAGTGTCTCCACCATCTTCATGTAAGACTCTTCTGTTTCCAATAAGTGATTATAATTGCTTATCCAAATCTTTATCGAACTCTAAACTTCATCACTGTATCTTCTACCACTACAAGCTTATGTTACTTTAAAGATCATGTAGATCTATTATGAAATGGACTTATCATTAGATAACAATGACTCAGCAGGTTTGCTATACAGCAGATATAGTAATTATTGTGAAATTATTGTGTGATTATTTATACCTTCATATTGTCTAATTAGGATCAATTGGAATGTATGATTCAATTGAAATATTTTTTTGTAAAGTGCCTCGAGTCGACATTTGCTGTGAAATGGCATTATGTAGATAAACTAAATAGGATTAACAGTAATTATTGTGTTTATGTGTAAATTTATGTTGGGGATTTTTATCACTCATCACAATGAATATTCTCTGGTAGAAGAGATACTATTTTTCAATAAGACATTCCTGGTAATCAATTGAAACTGCTGTTAAATGATTATAACTAATAACATCCACTTAGACCTTCTGTTAGAGGTTGTGCTGTGGTTGCCATCCAGCAGAGGACACTGCTGGTCATCTATAAGCAGAGCCAGAGACAGAAATAAGGATGGCAGGGCCATTCCAGAACAGTAACAAAAAAATGGTTTACTCAGTCAGCATTTAATACATTTTACCCCAAATAATAATCAAATTTAATTGTTTATTTATTTTTTATTCAGCATATTATGAAAAGTTTAGCCCTTCATGTTATGCAAAGAAGGGCTAAAGAGACAAAGGCCTTTGTCTCTTTAAAAACTCCTGCTGTTTCTGAAACTCTGCCTTCCGGAAGTCATCACAACAACACTCCTCTATTAACCCTTTAACAACATATTTACCAGAGTTTCACTGAGATGAGTTTCAACAGGTGTTTGCTAATTGCTGCTGGCTGGTCTGAAGGAGCTGAGTGGGGAACTTGTGGCTGCTCTGTGAGATGGAAACTTGGAAACTGCAGCTCTGAGGAGGAGCTGCGTCTTGAAGGCGGAGCTAGGGCCAACCTGGCGTTTTGCACAGCTGAATGGTTGCCACGGAGACTAAACTATTTCTGAAACATGCAAGAAAGAATCTAAGCAACACTCCAAATATGGTTTGATAAGGGAATAACACTATAACATGATATAAAGCTCAAAAAAGTACATTTTGCATAATACGGCCCCTTTAATCAATTACTTACGTCACTAATTCCTGGTCACATAATAAAAAGTAAAAGTAAAGTAGGAGCCACTCCTATTTTCTAATTGACTCCAGGAAGATTGAAAAGCGTCTAAACGGCAACACGGCTGAATATTAAACCTGACTGGTCAGCAAGTGTTATCACGGCTGTGGCCTGAGTGTGGAGGACTTCTGCTATCAGTCAGAGGAATGCTTGGCACCTTGTCTATGCTGTCAACACAATAACACTGGCTGCCCCCTGACATCCCATCTGCAGCTGCTCACTCTACTCTTTTCAACACTCCAGGCTATAGTGAGTGAAGTGCCTAGATATCCATAAAACAGCTGGACTACCAACACAAGCCATCTCTAAAACCAGTCAGTTTTACTACTCTGTGATTGAAGGATTATGTAAATATTTTTCTGAAATACGGTACATGCTTTATGCAACAATTAACTGCAATATGTTGCCTCTAGTTACTTAGTTGCTTTCATCTGACAGCTAGGTGTGTGGGTATTTGACTATTACATGCCCCAAATATGTGTTATTATAATCCACTAAAATGTTCTGATTCCACTAAGGGGGGAAAAAAATCACCTCCTCTCTTGGCTAAATTAGGAGAAAACTTTTGGCATCTTATCCTTCAACCTTCTACTCCTTCTTCTTCATCATCTCCTCCACTGATCTTGTGAACTGCTGGATGTCCTCCGCCATCAGTCGGGGCTCCTCCATGGCAGCAAAATGGCCGCCGCGCTGCATGGGAGAAAAGCTGACGAGGTTGTGGTATTTCTGTTTGACCCAAAGCTTAGGTGTATGCATCAGCTCGTTGGGGAAGCAGGCAAAGCCCGTGGGAACAAAGACCGGTATCCTGGGAACAGAAAGCCATCAAACAATAACAACGGCCCTCCAGCAAAGCAGAGAATTACTTTATAGTTTGAACATTAAAAGCTTTCACGATTTCTCTGATTTGATATATCTTACTGGATTTTCTCGACATCAATTTCAGGGAGGAATGCAGTGGTCTGTTGAAAATGTAAGGACTGGATAGGATTCAGGATGAATCATCACTCACTTAGCATGGGGCGCGTCCAGACCTTTGCCAAAGTTTTCCTTATAGAACCTCATTGAAGAAATGATGCAGCCTGAAGTCCAGTAGATCATAATGTTGGTGAGCAGGTCATCCAGAGAGAACTTCCTGTAAGGAATGGATCAGGATTTTACTCAGATAACAGCATCTGGAGGTTTCTGGTATGTCCGTAAATTTGGCGCACAAGAAACATCAGCAAGCAACAACGATGGACGACAAAAACGCTTCTCTTAACCCAATGGTCATTGGATTACTTCCTGCTTCAGAAAACAATCTGATGGGACGCTAGATAAGACTGTTGTGTCCAAGTTGTGCTAAAAGGACTTAGACTATCAGTGAAGTTAATCAGACCTAAAATAGCATCTTAATGCTAAGCATGGAGCAGCAGCACAGTCACCTTCAATGCTAATGTCATCAGCCTCCACAGTCCACATTTCTATAGAAGCTCCAGGAATGATCAGGAGTTCCTGATCCATTAATTTAGCAGTAAAAATGTTTTTTTTTATTGAAATGTTGCTTATTTTGCTTATATGTGGTTTTTAGACTAAAATGCAATTGTGATTAATTAATTACAGTCCGTGTGATTAACTCAATTAAAGATGTTAATGGACTCCCACACCTAGTATTTAGCTGAACCTGAATGCAGCACGTCTGCTGTCTCATCAGACATCAAGCTCTCATCCATGGAGATCCATCTCCTTACATGAAATATGACATTTGGCCTGACTGGATGCTCCAGGCAGCTGGATTTGGACATAACCTAATTTTTCTCCAGTATCAGTGGTGTTTACATTCAGCTTGACGATGTTTCAGGTGAGTAATATAGTAACTTTAGTGCAGAGAAAGATATGCTACATTTTGCTGTAGAAAGATGTGCAGTGTTTCTAGTTTAAGTGTCACTTTTTGATGTTGGACTCCTTCCACACATAAAACTTCTTCAGGAGTTCAGATATGCAACAAGGCTTTATATGTTTGGTACCGAATTGACAGGGAGGTACTGGACATTTACTGTTCCATCCCTAACTCAACATGAGAAAAACGTCTCCCTTTAGCACCTATTTCTAACCTGGTGAGTCCTCCATCTTCCAGGTTCCTGAAGTCATGATCTGTCCATGTGGAAAACTTCTCCAGAATGTAGGCAGCCAGACCGACAGGAGAGTCATTCAGCCCGCGACCTGACAGAACAAAACAATCACTGCTATTTGGGATTTAAAACAAAAGACTTCAAGAACATTTGAAACAAGGAAAAAGAAAATGCGTTGATTGATCGGTTCTTACCAGCTGTATCGGGTTTGGTCGCCTGGATGTGCATGTAGCCAAACTCTTTGATGGATTCCAACACCAGTTTCTCCATGCAGGGGTAGAGTCGCTCTACGTCTGTTTCAGTGAATCCGAACAGCTTAGGGAAGCGGCGGCCGAGCAGGATGGACAAAGTCATGAGCAGCCCCGGCTTGGCGGGCGGAGCAAAGTTCACGTGCAGACCTTTAACAGTTCTAAGGGGAGTGAAGGAAATAAGACGTTGAAGAGTTGTGTGAACCTTAGTTAAACTGGACCTGTTATTAAACAGGGGTGTTGAGTCATACTTGGGCTCCAGCTGAGCCATGTTAGTGGTGACCAGCCAGCCCCAGTCTCCTCCATGAGCGTAGAACTGCTGGAAACCGAGACGCTTCATCAGCTTGTGGAAGATGCGTGCAGCACAAACGGAATCGAAACCTGATCATACGAGGGCAGAGGGAGAAACTTTACTGAGAACTCTACAGAGAACCGCTGAGAACTACAACCCTTCTACAACTAGTTAGGTTTAGAGGAATGGGGTGAATGAAGTTTTGGTTAAGGTTAGGGTTAGGAATAGACTTGTAATGGTTAGGGCTATGGGCAATGTCTGGGTTAGGCATAAATGTAGTAACTAAGATGAATGGGAGTCAATAAAAAGACATCAAACTGATTGAAGTACAAGGATGTTTGTGTGTATGTGAATCCTCTTATCTGCACCTGGTTTTCTGGATAAAGTTGAAACATCGATGCTATGTGCATGTGCCAGATGCATCAGAGCTGATACATTCACATTCCTAGGGTGATATGTTCAACTTGTGTTCTTTATGGGTGGAATTTCTAATAACAGTAAAAATAAGATAAGAAAAACCCAAAAACTTATAAAGCCTTACAGACACATTAAAGGTAAACATAAATGTTTACTTGCATATTGAATAGAAATTTTGCTCTTCTTTTAATTCACAGCTTTTGTCACAATAAACAGGAACTGGTTCTTTGTAAACAAAATGTTTTTATGTCAAAGTTAGAAGACAAAAACCAAGAGTGTTTACAGTGATGCAATTGAAGTAAAGTAAACACCTTTTTGCATTTTAAAAAGTATTTTGTATGGTAAATGTTTTTGTTTGTGTTTAATAACAACAATAAAATGTAGTGGGTCCCCAGACCCACAAACACGCAGCCAGTGTTTGTGGGTCAAACAAATGGTTGAAAACCTATTTCCACACCACCTGGCTTGTACCAGAGTATTCAGGCCCAGCAGTACTTTTACCTTGTTTTTATTGATATGAAACTGACATGATAACTGCGTTACCTTTACCTTTACTGGTGTACTGCCGCAACTGTCACGATACTTTTAGCCCTCTAATACTGATTAAGAGTCAACATTCGGCACGGGTCCTTCCAAACTGACCTTTCTTCCGTGGTGCTTCAGAAAATCCATAGCCTGGAATGGACGGACACACCACCTCAAACACAAGCTGACCGGGATCCGAAGGCTCTGTTAACATGGGGATCAGCCCATAGAACTCATAGAATGAGCCGGGCCAGCCATGGACCATTATGAGGGGAATGGCTTTTGTCCCCTCAGGCACCGTCGTGGGCTTTACGTGCACATAATGAACGTCAATGCCTGGTTAGAAGTTGAAAGAGGTCAAGGTTATCTGTGTAGAGTCTTCATGAACGTGTCAGCTGTGAAGTCTCACCTTCAATGTTGGTTTTAAAATGTGGGTACTGGTTCAGTTTGTCCACTTGTCTCCTCCAGTCAAAGTCCTTTCTCCAGTAAGACACCACCTTCTGAAGGTAATGGGAGTTGAAGCCATAATGAAACTGACTGTCCTCCAGCGAGGGAACAGGACGGGTCTGGTCCATCCTCCTGTACAGGTCCTAGGAGACAACAGGGACAACAGAATAAGGGAGGACAGGATGAAGATCTGGAGAAGATACTGTGGGGTCTCAGGTGCGTTTGATTAGCTCACCTCCAGCTCCTCATCACTGGTGGTTACTTTAAAAGACCGGATGGTGAGGTCTTCCTCACCATCAGGGGGCGCTCCAGCCCCCCACCAGCCATCCTCGGTCTTCAGAACCTGGTTCTTGCGCCTCCGAACCAGGAAGATAATCAATCCTCCGATCACCAGGGCAACCAATAGTGCTGTGAACATTATGCTTCTGTAAAAATAATAAATATGAACAGAATCAGACATAAAGTTGTAAATAAACCCTTCATTTAGTCACTAATAGATACAATAGGAAAGAAAGACAAAACTTAATAATCTAGAAACACAAGATGTGCACAGAATAAGCTAACCTTAGCATTTTTGCTAATTTTAGCTTATACACTAATGTTTGCATAATAAAAGGAGTAAGTCCACATAACATTCTATATAATAATTGATAAAAGATCCCTCTGGGGATTGTGTCAAACACCACGCCATATTGTTTAGGTATTGTTTACATTGAATGGTAGCAGAGCATGCTATGTTTTCTAGAGCTGTATGGAGACGCTAAACCTAAAAGTAGGTTTTGATCACTGTAAATATTTATGATAAAGAAAATCCCAGATAGAACACCATGGAAACTGAAGGACCAGCTCCCTGTACAGTTGGTTCATATGCTATGAGCAACAGGTCTGTGAAGGAGTAGCCCCTATCAGTCTTTTGCCTTGGACTTTTATACTCGGGTCCACTACTGGAGAAAGGAGAGGCTGAACTGGGTTGTAAAATGTTTGCAATCTGGTGATACCAGTATAACTGATAGAACTTCAATGAAGTATTAATCAATCAGAGCTCGTCTCTAAGACAGGATATAAATGCTAGATGTAGCTAGATTCAGTTTAAATTTGATCAATTTAAGCTGCACACATTTAGGATGGATGACTTTAAATGACGTTCTTATGGAACCAGAAGAAAATACTAAGAGCAACAATACAGTAAATACTTTCATCACCACTTACAATTTACTAGTGCCAAAATAAATCCAAATAACATCACACTTGTTATGATGAAAACCATAATGCAGATTTAGGATCACTAGTTTGTTTTATGTTGTGTGTGATTTTAAAAATCCAACTTTTACCAGTTTTGAACAAAAGTAAAAATTTGTGGGTTTGAGAAAACGACTTCAGATAGAGATTGACTCAGTATAACCGGATAAGCCCATTTGGGTGGTGTGACTCAAAGCTGAGCCACAATCCTCCTCTGGCTCCAGACCCAGCGGGAGGCTGAGTGGACCCAAACAGAGTCTGTGTTGTTGTGTCTGCGACCAGCTGACGGGATTACAGGGCAGCGCTGACCTGGCCTGAGAGCTTCTCTCCACCAACATGGACCCAATCATTCCTGTTTCTATGAAAACGTTCAAGTTGTGCAGTTAACCAGCAGAACAGGGACAAAGGTTGAGAGAAAAGCCTCCTCAGTGTCTGGGATGTCGCTGTGACGCAGTTCAGTGACCTGTCTGGAGCCTGAATGCAGGACATCCATGGCTATTCTCTGGAACAGACTGCCCTTCATTAAAAATGGTCTAAAAGTTTAGTTACACTCATACCTGCAACAAAACAACACATTTCCCCCTGTTTACATTTAGCTAGTCGGTGTATATTAAAGGCAGACCCCGCAAATGCAAAACCGACCATGTTATAACTAGAATAAGATGGAAGAGTCCAGCTGTTTCTTCTAGGGACGTTTCATTGAAGTTGTGTTCCTACGTCCAGTGAACGCAACACTGTCTCTGAGGACTTAAACGACTCTAACTTCGCCTCGTGTATAATACAGAGAAAACAGCTTTAACTCTTCATTAATTCATAGGAGAATTCCCACGTTGAAAGGTTTTTACCTGAAGTCCCACAGACCAGCAGGAGGAAGGTTCACAGGCAGACTAGGCTCGGTGGTCGGTCGGTGTCGCTACTGTGGTCGTTTTATTCCCAAACTCTGCCGCTTTCCTTTCTACCCGCAGTTCTTTACATCAGAACGTTCTCACATTCAGTCATATTGTCCACACAGTTTAAATCGCACTGAGCATGAACTGAGGAGGAAACACGCAGGAGTTTGTCCTCTTGGAAACTGAGCTAAAGAGGATGATGGGAAATGTAGTGTTTTGTGATGCATTCAAACGGTGGTAGGAGTACAATAAATCATATTTTCCATCAAAAAACTAAATTATATTTTTCATTTGACAGTATTCAAAAATATAATAGCTACTTTCCGTTTTATATCAAACCCGCATATTATACATTTGAGTTAAATCATCTAGATAAAAACAATGACACTCAGAAAATATTTTCACAAAATTTTTCTTCTGCTGAAATTGATCGGAAAAAATGATTTAATTAACCCTCAGATGCATGTGTAAAAAAATGCTCAGTTTCCAGTGTGTCTGCCATTTATGACTATTATGTGAAAGAATTTAATTTTTAAATTGAATGTGCATACATACTGATAATTAAGTTTGCTTATAATTCAAACATGTCTACCTTTTTATGCTGAAACATCTAAGGAGTTGTGTCTACAAGGTATACCGTCAAAATAGTCCTACGATGATACTATTAACCACATTGATGTGCAATGTTCTCTTCCAAAAATCTAAAAAAAAATTTTGTCTGTTTCACAGATCTGAAGGTTCAGCTGGTTCCCCAAATCCTTTTATTTCTGTAATTTTCTGTTGTAGGTTCAGTTATTTGGGCTTTTTGTAGTCACAAAGTGGAATAATTTTCAGAACGGTTGACTCCACATGCCATCTCCTGGGTTGGGGCTCCTTATTCTCACCTGGGAAGTAGCATCAGGAAGCAACAATGCTAACATTAGAAAAACTACAGCAGGGAAGTTGGTTGTACCAGAGAAAATAAAGATTTATTGAAATCACTCTGGCTTTCGGAGATGTGGAGATTTCTCTGTAAAAACTGGACTCTTCCTCGCAAGCGGAGGAAACGGCTTCGTATGAGCACAAGTAGATAAGGAAAATGCAAAATGAAATCAAATACAGCATCAAAATGAAATCATAGAGGCATAGACAAAAATCTACCCCCCGAAAACAGAAAAGAAATGTAGCCTCCTCTAAAGTAGATATTTTTTCTCCCATCGTCTTCTAGTTCCTCAACCATCTCAACAGCCTACACTGGCTTCCACTAATACCATCAGATGTGTGTTTAGAATGTCTGAAAATAAAATCTGATAGTATTTATTGTACTGAGATGGGATAAAACAAACTCCTCAGAGAAAAAATACATAGACTGAATATTAATCTCTCCTCTGACATTATTCCATCAGATTATTCCCTCCACATCCCCTCTGAGTGACTGATGTCTCTCAGTCTCCTCCACTGGTGCCTCTGTGCGCTAAACAACAAACAAGTCCTCTGAACTTAGTCCTGGCGTTCCAAAAGCAAAGTGCATCTAGGGCGTTAGTCCGTCTCCATGGAGCCGCTGTGAGTCTCCTTGGACACCATGAGTCTCATCAGTTTTCCATGGAGCTTCTCAATCTTCTTCACATCCTGAGCCTGGTCCGTCTTGTACTGTAGACACTGTGAAGACAGAACATATGGGACATGAGGCCAGAGACAGGAATCTTTTAAAGAAATTGATCAAAACGTACCAGACTAGTAGCATAAAAAGCTTCACTAGTTAGATTTTAAATGACTGAAGTAAGTTCAGTTAATGAGGTATGTCTCATTAAAATAAAAAATTTAAAAAAAAATTCCAAGAGAGACCTGGCCAAGAATGGCAGCGGAACACTGAAAAATACAAATCCAAACTAAAGATATCACAACCTAATTGGAATACAATATGCAGAGTAAAGAAAGAAATACACAGCTCAAACACGGCCATAAAAGGAAAAATTGGGAGTAGAATACAACTTGATATTAGTCAAAGCATTTACAAAAACTACCTTAAATACAACCTGAATGAGTAGCCTTATGTACATTAAAAGAGTCCAAAGGCAAGCTATTTTAGAAACTATGAATAGTTAATATTTTTTCTTGTCCTCAAGAGAAACAACAAAAAGTTTCATTTGGGTGGTGAGATGAAAAAAAGTCAAGTTAAAATCAAAAGTCAGTCTTTCTGCAGAATATAACTACCAGGCTGTCGGCTGGTTCAGAGGATCTCTTGTAGATTATATTTCAATTTTGAACATTTATATTGTCAATTTTAAATTAATAACTAGCCTTGTCATTGACTTCAAATCTGATTCCGCTGGATTCCCATCTACCTTCAGTGCTCCGTCTGAGATTTCTCCAATTGGACTCGATTTCTCTGATTGAACTTCAGTTTTTCTGTTGCTAGTCTTGACTACATTGCATTGTAGAATTGTAGTTTTAGAATTGTACCATGGCAGTCTACAATGGTAAACTGTCACTGTAGTTTACCAATGGCAGAATGAAGCCACACAGTAGGTGTTGGACACGCTTGTAAATATTGAATTAACATTAAAAACCATCGTGTTCTGCTCAGCACTTCTCTCTTCACAGTGCACAGGCAATTTCCGGTAAACTTCATAGTATCAAACGACTGCATTATGTCACAACCAAATATTAGCAATTGGGTAAATTTAAAACTTCTGCAGAGTCTATGCATCCAGCAAGCAATTGTTTCTCAATAATCAAGGGTTCAGACCCTCTGTACAAAGTGAAGCGTAGAACTAGGGGCTGATTTTCACCAGGTTAGTAGATAACATCAATTTTAATCACTCAGAAAATTGTTTCATCTATCCATATTCTGGCTTTCCAACAAGAGAGATTTTAGTAGAGGTCCTACTAAAAGAGCTCAATACAGAAACTTTTGTATTTAGTTGTCACAAAAAAAAAAGCAGAAACAAGAGAAACCTGTAAGGTTGCACTGTGCCTTTAAGTCTAGAATTCAACTTCAACTCTTATAGCACTTTCTTCATTATCATACATTTATTTGATATCAATTGAGAACTTAAAAGTTTGCTAATGTGAGGCAAGCATCAATACATCTGATGCCATAACAGTTTCGGTCCAAAACTCAGCTTGATCTAGAAGAAGATGTGGAACAGGCTGGACTTCTTACAAACAACTTCTATAATCATAACCTGATCATCCTGAGGAGGGTTTGAGTTCAGCCTGTGTTACCATGGTGATTCAGTGAGTTTCCGACAGATCAACCTTTGTGATACTGAAAAGTTTCTGATTTCCCCTACCTCAGATGAAAACTGAACATTTAGTTTGCAACATTTAGCAATTTTTTTTATCTCACAGTAGGAGAAAAGGGTGAGAAAAATCAAGTGTTGTCTTGTTTTTGTCCCAAAAACAGTCAGTCAGTCAATAAAACTGACCAACAGAAAGCAATCAATCCTGTTTATTCTACTCAGGTCAAAAATTTTCAGCTAATTATAATAGTGATCCAGATGAAATTAACACTGAGAACGTAACCCACAGGTTTAAACTCCACGGGCTACGTAATAAAGTAGTAAAGGGTCATTCTTTCTGTTTTTAAAGGCAGATATATTATTCCACAGCTCAGTTTGTAAAACATGCATTCAATTCAGTCCAAGATAATTGAAAGTTGTGAAAATAGCAGATAAGGAGGTTGCGAATCAGAAGCTAACTTCACGAGGTCGAGTTTCCCCAGATTAAAGTTAATCCCTGGTTCTCTGAGTTCTGGTTGTGACTCACCACGGCGTTGTCTGTGACTTTGATGCAGAGGTTACCATCGCAATGTCTGTACTTCAGCACAACCCTGACCTGTACATACAACCACAGATTCCACGGTTAAACAGGAGAGTCAGCACTCAGCGTCAACACGTCGCCAGCTAAGCAGCGTGTTAGCCGGTAGCTATTATTTCAAGCAAATCTTTCGTTTATTTTATGCTTTTTTTACCTTCATTGGATCCGCCAGATACAGCTTTTCTGCTGCCCGAGCGAACTCCTCCCAGGTCTGATAGTAAGGCATTGTTTTCACTCGATAAAACTACAAAACAGCACCGAAATACTCGGTTTGAATCAACCGGAGAAGAGTTGCTAAATTCCGAACAACACATCAGCAGCCGAAGAAAGGCCAGCCAATCACAGCGAGGCGGAACGGAGGCACACACTTTGTCAGCTGCAACCTTTCAAAATAAAGCTCTTTTAACAGGTAACTCGGTAATGTCATTCAAAATTATGTTTCAAGCAATACAGAGAGAAAACTTCTATAAGATTTATATTTTTAACTATCATAATCTCACACAATGATTTGGATGAATTTCGACAAACTGCCTCTTGCGTTTGGAACCTGTATTGGTTAGGCTTTTATTTTTAAGGAATTAAAAGACAGTGACCCGGAAAAAAATTTCTTCACAGCTAGAATATTTTCTAATCCATAGCTCATTTTCTAGCGCTTAAAACAAAACACAATTATCCTATTTTCTTAGCGATGCGGAACACTATTTACTAACTTAGAATCAATTCTATTCGTTTTTACTTTTTTAAAAAGAGAAATACAATACAATTCCCCCCCCCCCCATTTTATTTTTTTCACAATAAAAGAAAATGGACAAGACTTAACTTCAACTAAATACAAAAAGTTTTATAAAATATTCAAAATCATTCTGCGACTTACTGTTGTACAATGACATATGATTTCATTTTTTTTAGGGTAGGTTCCAAAACATAAAGAATGTTTTTCAAATGTTCATTTATTCTATAGACGTATTCATGTTTGATTTTAACGCCTAACCAAAATGTGCTACTCGTAGCTTGTCCACTAGATGGCAGAGGTGTTTCATAAATAACTAATTCAACCAAGAAACATGAGGTTCTTCTACTTATAAAAAAGTTTAGAAAAATGAAATCCACTCAGTTGCATCCTGCTGAGGTGGAGTGAGTCACTCCAGTCTTATGATATAATCTCCTGACTCTAAGGCAAAATGACAAAGTGCAGAGCTAAAGATATATACATCCAGTCTATCCTATCAAATACAATAACGTTGTTGTGAAAGTTTGTACATGTTTGCACCTATGTGTGTTTTTCGTTAGTTTAAAATAGGTTTTTATGTTATTTTACTTAACTTATTCTTGTTGTGAAAAAGAAAAACCCACAAACACAGCTAAAACCTTTTTGACTTTAGCATATTTAGAACCTCAGAGATACTTTTGTTAAAGTCCTAAACTTACATGTACTCACTTTGTCCCAGAAACATGAGTTCAAATTAACATTTTGTATTCTATACTTTAGTGGGTGCTAATTTGGAGACTTTAAATCTATGGTGGACAAAGGAAAACCCATGTTTCTTTCAGCTTCACTGGCATCTAGCCTTCTGGTTCATAGCTTTGGATGGAGAGGAGGGTGGTGTCCTGAGTGTCCTGGCACCTCTTCAGCTTAGTCTTTTGAAGCTCATATGGGAAGCTTGCATCAATTTTAGCTTTTGGAATTCACTCATGTAAATTAGGGCTATTACAACCATCCACACAGACCTATAAACAGCTAATCCAGGGAAAAACACAGTGACATGAACCAGAATGCCTGCTGTATTTTCGTAGCCCGGGTAGGAAATTCTTAGTGTTTCACTATGAATGTAAAGATCAAATGAGTTTAATTTCTGCACAAAATATGTTTTACTACCATTGAAAACCAGACTTCAATGCTAATATCTTTATGGACTCTAATTACTCTTTCCCCAAATCAAGTGTTTTGCAGCCTTCGAATGTTGACCAAACAGTTCAGTGTTGGTCTCATCTTCCACATGTTCCTCTTCACTGTTTGTTGTGGCAAAATACAAATGAGTATTTAAAAGGGTTAGGAACCCATATATTCTTTCAACTCCTCCTAACTGTTATGTTCTGCTTTGTGATGGTCTATAACATAAAATACCCACAGAAACACATCATGGTTTGTGATTGTAACATGTCAACATTTAAAGACATTCACTTTACCAAGTGTTGTACATCTTTCTTTCTCTTTTAAATGCCATTTATTACTCTAATTTGAATATTGACAGATTTAATTGAATCTGTCAGTAAACAATACAAATTCACTTTAGCTCTGGTAAGCCTCTTTAGATGCCTGAGTGAATAAGTGGTTTACAGTACAGACTTACTTGTTGAAGAACTACTATTGTAATTGTGCCGAATATTTAAAGGACATGTCAGGTAAAGGACCAGTGGAGACAGCACTCATTGGCTGTTAAGTGGATGCACAGATGGACTTTTACATATTGAACACTTTTCAGACCTCTTTCATAGCAGACATTTTGAGGTGAAAACATAACACACATACATAGAAGGTTGCATTCAACTTCTGTGCAAACTGGGTGTTCTTAATGAGTTTTGGTGCTGATTATGCAATTTTTTAGGCAATAACACTGTATATCTTATTACAAAGCAAAGAGTGCTAAGCATTTTATGAGCTCAATTACAGAAACAACAAACATCTTAATTAAAACATTTGAATAAAAGTATTCATGCACCTTGAATATGTTCAAATTGTGCCACAAAATGTTGAAAGGGATGGCATGCATTTTTATTCAGGCCTAGGGAGTCATTGCTTTCTAAAACCAGCTTTTGTTCCATCTATCCATTTTCTGTTCACCCTTGTCCCTAATGGGGTCGGGAGGTGCTGGTGCCTATCTCCAGCTACGTTCTGGGCGAGAGGCGGGGTCACCCTGAACATGTCGCCAGTCTGTCGCAGGGCAACATAGAGACAGACAGGACAAACAACCATGCACACACACACCTAGGGAGAATTTAGAGAGACCAATTAACCTAACAGTCATGTTTTTGGACTATGGGAGGAAGCCGGAGAACCCGGAGAGAACCCACGCATGCACAGGGAGAACATGCAAACTCCATGCAGAAAGACCCCGGGCCGGAAATCGAACCCAGGACCTTCTTGCTGCAAGGCAACAGAGCTACCAACTGCACCGCTGTGCAGCCAACTTTTGTTCCAATCACAGTATTTTGGAATAAATTTCTATGAGCTTTGTGCATTTAAAGTCTTTCTGCCCATTATTTGAAAAAATAGCTCATGTTCACCTGGACTGTATTGAGAATGTTTGTGAACATCAATCTTCTGCCACAAGTACACTGCTGGCTTTATTTAAGGATTAAACAATCCTACTTTAGCTCTGACTGTTCAGTTAGGATGGTTGTCTTGCTGGAAGGCAAATCTTTGCAAGTCTTTTTCAGCTTCTAGCAGGTTTGCTGCTGAATAAAAAATATGAAATGGTATAAGGGTGGGAATCATTTTGCAAGGTGCATTATTGGTCGTTCAGCATTTTGTGCTCACCTGTGACAGAACGTCATCTCCTGGATGTGTGGCAGCGTCTCCGACTAAGCTTAGGGTGGAGTTATTGGGAATTTTCTCGAGTTTACTAATGGAATCAGACAGATAATGGTTTGTCTTAAGTTCTTTGTTTGATTCAAAGCACAAATATGCTCAGAAATATAATCAAATTAGCAAAATCTTCACAGTGTGGTAATTAACTTGATGAGAAGACAAGACACGTTGGTACCTACGAAGGAAACTTTGTATCACTGGGTGTAACTAGTAGATGTTCTCTGAAATAAATCGAAAATAGAAATGAATTGTTTATATTAGCTAAAATGAGGGTCACCACCTGAGTCCCTGCTGTCACTAACCAATAAACTACAGCTACGCATTGGAAAATGAACACATACACCCTGTTTAGCTGGATCCAGTGGTGGTTATTAAATTTAGACCCGTCTCTCAGATATATGACAAGGTTGTCAGAGGCAACCTGTACGTGCTACGTCCAACAAGCTGCGTCAAATGGTGCATTCAATTCCCCTAAGAAACTACAGAATTTAGACAGTGCGCATCAGATTCGGGCAACTAGATAAACTTCCATTTTACATATTCCCCAAACATCACGGGCATGTGTTACATTGAAGTCGTATGTTGTGTTTCCACAAAATTTGTTTTTCCCTCCTGTTTTGCGCAAACAGAAATTCAGTATTCATTTTTTTGCATCTAAATATAGCCAATTAAATCATAACATTTCAGCAATTCGAGCAAGAAAAGTCTGGCATACCAAATGTAGTTTTTTTTATTATCCACGAACTGTTTGTGTGCAGCAGCTGAAAGGTGGCTCTTGAACGCATCACGTGTTGCAGCCAGTAGGCAGCGGCATCAGTCAGATAACCGAGCGGCACAACGCCACATCACTCCGACTGAAGTGCGTCAAAAAGCCGTGGAGACGCTGGGGATTCGGACTTACTTCCATCTGACTCAACATCAGCAACGGAGTCTAGAACATGTAGAAATAGACTGTTCTTGTTTTTTATTCTAATTTTGTTTTTTTTATATGCTCATTTTTCATATGTACTTTTACTGGACAAACCTCTAAACTGTGAACCCTCCTCTCACGCCTTCGGAGTCCCATTCATTCGGTCTCCTTTGAACCGAGTGTAGCGGCGAAGTTTTGTTAATTCTTTTTTTAAATTATTTTTAACTACGAAAGAACTCCTCCCGTCGTCCAGCCACAGGACTCTGTGAAAACTCTGACCTGACAACACCTTCACCATGAGGTAAGAAACTGTTTTGTGTTTTCTTGGTGAAATTAACATGAAGGGGATGGAAGTCTTTGGGCGATAGAAGTCAAGAGTATGAGATTCCTCGCGGAGCAGTTTAGTGAGAAGCGCGAGGAAAACTCCAGCTGACATATAGCATTAGCTTAATATTTTGTGGTGAATTGTAACGGACACCAGCTGTCCTCAGCTGCTGGTAGCGAACAAACAGCGTGCTCCGTCAGCTTTATTGCAGGCTGAGTGTCGGCAGTTTTGCTCCACCGACAGGCTCGCTGCTCAACGTGAGTCAGTTTGTGCTGCATTTGTGAACGTGCAAAGGTTTGGAATGGCGTGCGCTCTCTGCTTCTGCATAAAGAAGGATTATCTTTGATGGACCGACGGTCATTTGATGCCGCCTTATGACCATCTCTCATTTACACGCATACGCACGCGCGCGGGCAAAAGCTGACTTCTGTCTGCAAAGAACCGACTCGCGCACATTTCTAAGCACCTTTATAAGGACTGTTATTTGACGTCACGCGTTATGTAGCCCTTTAACACATTCTAATTGTTACCCTGAACACAAACGCCATTTATGTTCAAGGTGTTCTCACAGCTCAGTAACAAAGTCTCAGTCAGGGACGATGCTCGTGGACATGAAGCCGTACAGGGGAACAAGATCTGCATATTAATGAAGCGAAGACATATATTCCAATTACTTAAATTAACTCACACACAGTCTTTTAAACTAGAAGCATCTGACTTTATTAGTATGCTCCCAACGCCTACAAAACCAGACAAGACGATAGAAGGGACCAACTGTAATGAAGGACGAAAGCTTTCTTGACTGACTTTTTTTTTTTTTTTTTTTTGCTAAATCACAAGCTTCTTGGTTTTAATGAGTCCAGCATAAAATTCTAGCGACAGAGTCTATTAAATTGCAATTGTGCATCAGAAGGGTTGTCTAAGTGCATGACAAAAAAGTTAAATTGAAAAATCTGAGAACTGACTACTAACTTTTGCATTTGCAAAAAAAAGCTGCAGTTAATATTTTTTAAAGATTTGTTGCTGGTGAATCTTTTATGATTCTATCCAGTGGGAAAAACATCAGCGAGTGTCCAGTTGGGAAGGTATCACTGAATTATACAATATATGGTAGCTTGCTGAATAAGTTAAAGGCCTTGAAATGTATTTTAGAGTCATAGTTACACCTTGCAAACATGCAAGGTTTCTTGCATGTTTTGTAATTTTTATTTATTTTTTTTTTTTTTATTGTATTGAGTCCTGAGTGCTCATTTTCCATAATAAGCTCAGTAAAATTCGGGGTTCTTCAAATTGTAGACACATAGTTATGTTGTGACTCAGAAATGTGTCTTCCAAACACTTGTTACAATGTCTGGTAGGTTTATATTAAATAAGAGGGCTGAGAACAAAGCCTTGAGGAAACTCACCTGTGGTCTGAGGGATTGAATGTAGTTTTTTTAAAAAAAGAGGTTTGATCACTGTAATTTTGTAAGGGCTGAGATTGGGTCCATTTATGAGTGAAGTTTAAACTAGATACAATATTTCAGGTGTAAAACTACTAAACAATTTGAATAATAGAAAAATACCAAAAGCTTGTGAGCTCCATAGTAAAACGGCATTTAATGGGGCTTTGGATAAGGACTTTAAAAGGCCTGTGGTCCCTTCATGAGCCAGAGGAGAATATCTTTAAAGCAGATCAGTTCCACTTAAAATAAAACCGTAAAAAAAAGTGTCTGGTCTGTGATAATTTCATTTCATTGCCCTCAGAATATGTTTCTGGAATTCTCTCATTTGTGAGTATTCCCCCATAAGTCAATTTTCTATACAGCTTTATCATTCTCAAATGTCTTTCTTTTCCTGTGAGCTAAAGACACACATACTGTTTGCTACAGTGAGATGGTCTGTGTGAAGCAGCAGAATCGTACATGAAGCTGTCAGAGTGAGGAGGATTGTAAGCTGGATTTTGTTCATTTGCGTGAAGCTGCCTCCCCCCAGGAACGTAGCCTTGGTTTTCCTTGGTGCTGTTGACTTGGCTGTTGGAGCGGAGGAGTTATTTTTTTGCCAGATATTTGCTTGTAACTGTGGCAATGTTACCCTGACAAAGCTTCAAGGGAAAAATGGTTTCAATAGAAGTGTGTGGCCTTTGGTTTATGTTTTGTGTTTTGTCCATTGTGCAGTGTGTGTGCAAAGAAGTGAGACATGCAGTGTGGCTGTGGCTGCCCCCCTTCACAAAAGCCTTTAATTGAATCCAGATGTAGGGATCTGTTGGTAGGCCAAACTGTGGTAAACAGTCGCTACAGCTTTTTTTTTTTTTCTTTATAGCTGGATGTTGTGTCCATGTCCTGGACTGAAACCACTAACTTTTTTTTCATTTGCTGTTTCTTTTCCTTCTTTTCTCCCTCATAGTTTACAATAAGTCTTTCATTTGCTACTTTTGGCCTGTTTTGCATCTCGGATCACATCTTCGCTCAAAAGCAGTGCAGTGACAGTGGTGGTGAGGATTCACTGTTGGGACAATTGGTTGTTCCTGCTGTATTTGAAATGAAGAGATGTGTGTCCAGATGGGATGAATGCGTGTGTCTGCAGTGAGTAACAGGTGTGTGAGCGAGTGGCAGAACCAGCTGCGCTGAACTGACTCATGGGGACACTTGCGTGACTGTGTGTGTGTGTACCAAATGGTTGAGTCCATAAGGACTGCCCCCAGTTATAGCCTTCTGGGCATCTGATGTTTCTCTATCACATCTGCTTCATCACATTAACTCTATTGGAAAACCTTCAGTCACTCTTACTGGTGTGTGACCAGTAAAGACTGGTTACCACAGAAACATCACTCTTCTTATGAACTTCTTTAACCCTCACTAAATGTATCTCACTTTAAAAGCCTTTCTTCTCTTAGTTATTCAACTCACCTAATGTGTATTTCCACGTTAGGTACTGTTTCCAGGAATCAGTGTAATAATATGAGTGCTCTCCAGTCACACTTCATCTATCAGGTTAAGAACGGCTTATGTAGTTAGAAATTGAACCCAGACAATAGCCAGGAAGCAGGTAGCAACTTTGATTTTTCTTGGACCATCCAGGATGGTGATTATGGAGAAGGGGCTCTCAGAGTGCTCTGTGTTTTTATATGTTTTCGGTCTTTGCAGTTTTAGATTATGCATAGTTCTTATTTACTGTCAGTTTTAGTTTGAGCTAGAAAGTATTTTAAATTCTGCTCTTGACCTTCAGTGGAGCCTGGGGCAGTTAGTCTCCATATGGTTCTGTTAAAATGTTGTTTTTTGTACAAAGTCACAAATAAAATCAACCATAACTTGAAAAAAAAAAACACTTTTGTAAAATGTATCAAAACTCAGAACTCAGACTATTTTTAATCAATACATTAAGTTTGTCAAAGAACGTTCATGATAATTATTATGACTGGAGTTTAGATTTATTGTAGTCATAAGTTCCAATTAATTTTTTTAGAAACCCTTTAAAACTGTCCGTATTGTTGGGATTATTAGTTTTACTATTGTTTTCCTCTTTGTTCAGTAAATTTGAAAATATGATTAGATGCAGTTACTGTGTGCAGTTTAGTGATACAAATCACACTTCTTTATATGAAGTGACTCGGTAAGCATATTACAAATAGATATATTTTTCTAGAGCATGTATTTGGTTGTGAGGCTATAATTGCTGTGACACAGCAGTTTAACTGGGGGCCACCTTTCATTAATGTTTGTCCCCATTATTCCCAAAACATTTCAGTGTTCAGCAGCCAACAGTAAAGGTGTAAACCTCCCAGACGACATAAGCTAACACTATCTGTTTAGCTACTAGCTTCAGGATACATGGATACTTTAATAGTTATTAGTTGTGCTCTATGGGGGTAAAAATTTTAGTCAAAAGCTAGTTAATCATTTCTTTTGCTTTTAATTAAAATGAAGCTTCCACTCATAAATGTTGCCAATGTTGGTATTGAAAAGCCTGCTGTGGCGTAAGTGAGCAACACGGTCTCCAATAGTTGGGGCTACTGGGCTAAACATGGCTGAGACCTTTCTCTGAGGAGGTCAGAGGTACCAGGCAGAGTGGATTCCTACACCATGAGGATCTAAACTTTGTCACTCTGTTCCCCTGCATTGTATCAGGGCACACGCAGCACTGATGCCAGCTTATCTCTGGCAGTTGGATAAGCAGCACTGTCAGCGCAGCTGGCCTGTTCTGTGTCAAGGTAACACATCTTGACAATTGCTGAAAGGCCTCGCGCGTCTCAGCCCTTTCAGCTTCATGCCACAGATGAGTGATGGGAGTTGAGGCCAAGCCGCATGCTGCCTGAAATATTTTATTCACCACTTAATGTGGGCTGGACCACCACCTTCCACCACCACCTCTGCTGCTTCCTTGTTAACCAAAGCTGGACAGCAGCCAATCAGAGCATAATATCTGATTAATGATATGTTAGAAGGGTCAGCCTGAGGCTAATTTCATATTTGGCCTAATTTAGTTATACGGAGAAGATAAGGACTGCAGTCATTGTTGTTTCTTCTTACTGAACAGAAATCTATCATAACACTCCTTTAACACTGGTTAAGTTATGAAAGCTACTATAATATTAGTCTGGACATTAATAAAAGCTCATGTCTTTGTTCTGATAAGATTTTTTATGTTGAACAGAATTTATAAAGAATGTTTAGCCTTTTCTATAGTTAGCAGAAAAATCAGCACTATAAATCACATGACAGTTGTCATGACAATATCAGGGTCCTGTAAATATGGGATGGGTGAAATGGACTCTAAATGTTTTCATGCTGTATTGTTGAATTTTATTTGAGACATCATAAAATTGATGATTAAAAAGTATTTTTAAATATGCAGCAGTTTTTATTTAATACTTCTATCACTGTATGTAGTCATGACCTCAGAGACAGGGCAGCTGTACTCTACATGCTAATTGCATTTAATTACACTTTTTAAAGAGGGCAGAGAGTCTGAACGAGTAAGAGGTTCTTAAAGAAACAGAAGCTGTAGCATCAGAGACATATATGAAGCAAAGTCAAATTTCTTTTATGTTTTGATTTTTACAGCATTTTTAAAACAACTGAAGATCACAGCTATGTGAATATAATATAAAGTGAAACAATGTGCCTGGAAAATGCATAATACTCCCCTGTTAATATATTCATATTTAATTTTATCTTAATTGATTGTCATAGCAATGTTCAGTCCTGGTATGGTAATTATATGTTGTAGTCTTTACCAGCAGACTTGCCTTGTGTTAAACTTATATTTGCTACTAATTAAAACAAATTTTCATGCAGGATGGCAGAAACCTTTTCTCAGAGGAGCAGATCTGGCAAACTGTTCCCCCATGTTGTAAAAATGATGTACCACTGAATGCCAGATCCATTTTTATGGACTTTCCTTAAGTACCTTTAAAACAGTGCATTTTTTCATATAAATTTTCTCAGCTAAGTGCTGGGGGCCTGATCCAAGTTTCCTGTTCCATCTCAGGGCTGTTGGTCCTGCAGAGCCAATTCAATTTCAATATTTGGATTAAAAAGATGTCATGTTCAGTGTATTGTGTTGTATCTCAGAAGGCAGTCAATATAGCAAAGAGTTTATTGATCTGTTAGATTTGGTTTGGGTTGGCATTGTAGCTGTTGGTGGATGATCGTCTAAAATCTAAAGCTGTGTCCTCCTCTTGTTGTGATTTGTCTTCTTTTGCTGACTCCACTATTCCTCTTCATCTCGTTCATTTCTTCTACTGTATGTTGCCATCTTTCCACCAGGAAGCTTATTTTACTTGAAGAAAAATACTATTTTCAAATTCAGCTCAAAAATACTTTATTTATCCAAAAGGGAAATGAAATGTTGATATAATTCCAAGTATCTTCAAAGAATCGTTGTGGATGGTGATGCTGTGGGCAGGAAGGAGCTCAGGCAGCAGTCAGTATTGCAACGAATCTGAAGAGGCCTCTGACTGAAGACTGTTACAGTCTGATAACCTGCTAACAGCTCAATATCTGGGCAGCAGAGATGATATTCCACAGTAACATGTTAAAGATCTGGAGTGATAACCATCTGGCTAAAGGATCCTCTCATAACAAGATACCCCAATCAAACTTTCCTGACTGATATTTTTTTTTCGGTCTGAGCTGCTATTTCTGTTCATGTTTTAAAATCAGATATTAGTCAATGTAATCTTTTTTTATTTTTAACCGGAGATATATTATGTTTTATCTTATATCAAATTATTGAGACTTTTGTTCCAGTTAAATTCAGAATCATGTGTTTCAGATTGATGCATTTTTAACTGGATGAGGGAGAAATGGGAAAACCAATAACGACCTTCTGTTGTTTTGTTTTTTTTTGTCCCTGTTCCTAAATTGAACAACAAATTGCTTCCCACTGTTTACTTGTCCAAATAATCTCGTTTCATTATCTCATCTCTCCTGCTTATTACCCTCTATCCTCTTTCTGGCATCAATTTGTCAGCGTTAGGGAACGGAGTCGCAGCTCCTGGAACTTGTTCACTGCTCAGAATACAAATTACATGATGGACTCAGTATGTCAACATAAACTAGGAGCATTAGTTGGACAACATTTTGGATTTTAAGGAACGGGAACTTGTTGCACAGAAATCACATCTACTACCTCATGAAGAAACTGGACTTTTCAGTTTGTTTAGCAGCTAAATAATTTGTGGAGATTTTGAACCACCGTGTCACTTTATTGCATAATAAATCATTTATGCTTAATAAATTAGCCGGAGGTTGAGATCAAATTAGGAGTAATGTTCCTCTGACATTTCGCTGCAGCTTTTCACACGCAAGCTCACACCTACTTGTAACTACTGCATGCTATTTCTTTATTATTACTCCAAATATACTTATTAATGTTAAACGTTTCTTAACAGCTATTCACAAAAACAAAGTACAAAAAAATAGTTGAAGTAGAAATTACAGTTTGAGTAAATAAAAGGATTGATTTATTAGTGAAGCTTCTAAAGGTGGTCTATGAAATAATCTTTGAAATTAAGACTAGTTATACAGTGCTGTCCCTTTAAGGCTCCTAACTCACCAATACTTTTGGAGGTTTTTCATCCTGGGCGCCAAAGGAGCTCCTGTTTTTAAAAAATTGCCTTTAAATCACATGAAGCAGATTAAATTAAGTTTGAATTTCAACTGGCTTAATATTTCTAAAATTACATTGTTGAAATTCTTGAGACCATCTGTTATAACTACAATAATAAAGTGAAATTTCTTAAAAAAAATTTAAAATAAGAACTTCAAATATAAATATTTGTCACTCTTAACTTGAACACATGCTTAAGAAAGTAAAATTGTTTAGAGTGTGACTTATTTTTCTTTTTCTTCTGGCACATAGATGAGAGTGCTGATGAAGAAAGCAGTGTGGGTTGAGTTTTGTCACAGTCTTTTGTCAGGAACCTAATTTAATAAAGACGAGCTGTTAGTGTGGGGTACTGGTCCAACAGTTACTGATGGACATGGGCATCCATGGGCTGTGCTTTACTGTTGCAGCACCACAGCACACCAGTAACAGTTAGTTTTTATTAATAAACTCTTTACTGAGCTTACTGAATCTGAACACCACCAGTCTATAGTGGCCTTCAGCAGTCAATGTGACAGACTGTTGAATATTTTCACAGTGTGTGGGCTTGACGGACCAGGTGTGTGTTTAACCTGTGAGGCGTTGTCTATGTCTTGTGGATTTGGCAGGCTGCTGTCACTGATATCACTGGCTTTGCATGGAGAGGTGGAATTGTGGGAAACCACAGCTAACAACAAGAGTGAGCTTTTCCTACATGATGGTCTTAAACATTCCTGCCATCTCTGTATTGCTGTTTATGGGACTTTTGGTCACTTTGAAAACTCATATGAATTGGTGGCACAATTTAAGATTCTCACAATATGACCTTTATTTGGTTTTGTGACTTGGAAATATATCCAAAAAGCCTAATTTGTTTCTTGTAGCCAAGCAGAAAGTGCATCAGAATGGTTTCAGCAAGGTGGGACCCAGTGTGCAACAACAAGTGGGGAAGGAGCAATGCTGCATTGATCTAAGCAGCTGGAAAATATTCTTGTTGTTCTGATCATTCTCTGGTATTTTATTGAAATGATTTTAAGTGTCAGAGTGGTATTTCTGAAATTGCCGAGGTTTGGAAATGTTTCCGTTTAAAACATTTATGTGCTGGTAGCTCTGACCAACAGCACTATTTGCTTTATTTGGAATTCCTCAGCAGTTTAACAAGGGCTCCCCCCCCCCCCCTTTTACTACTTTGGATTTTACAGGGTGACCAGTTCTTTTATAGCTGGAAAGCAGGTCAACCATGCAGGGTTGTTTAAGGTGCAACCAATAACTTCTCAGTCTAGCAGGATGGTACTATCCATATGTGCTACTGCAGCATAAGCCCTTTAAATCACAGTGTGGTTTATTGAACTGTAATGTCCAGATGAACCAATGAACCCTTTAATGTGTTTCTTATGCAAGCATTGCAGGCTTTCTTCAGTCATAATATAGAAACTAAATAAACCGTTTTTGACACCTAGCTTAAAAAGTAATCACAGTTTATTTGTGAAGCCGTCTCTAAATACCTCCATGTATTTTTCTCCAGTCCTCGCTGCTTAGACACCAACTGAAAACCAGGAACATAAAAAAACCATATAGAGAATCACTATCCTAGTCCTGCAAATTCTGAATTGATTTAAAAAGCTCAAAAATCCATTTAGTCTGCTTAATTTTTTGTCAAATTATATTTTGAATAATTGATAATTTTTTTATTTAAGAATAAGCCAGGCTAAGCTAACGTTATAGAATTTTATGCTTAACCTATAAAGGCATTACACAGCAGATGCGTGTAAAGCCCAGGAGGGTGTTTAATCTCTCACTGGTTGCCATGGCTACCTACCTTTATCTTGTTCTTTTAGCTAGCATGTTGTCAGGGTCCTACAACTGTTTTTCACAGGGTGATAAAATAAGTTATGCTACCAAATTGACATTAGTGACCCCCATTAATAATCCATATGCATGACATACAGATGAGTAGATAAATGATGAAAATAAATGGCCCAAGCTTCAGTAGCCAAACATTACTTGCTAGTAATTTTAAAGCACTTTGTTAATGGTAAGGTCCATGAGATATGCCAAGACCCTCCAAATAAGACAAACATATCCATGTGGAGCAAGGGCACTGGAACAGGGTTTTCTTCAAATGTAAGTTTTCATAAAAAAAACCCCATTCATATTCAGCTTGCAAAGGACAAATAAAATTAAATTTCTTCATATTTTGGTCACAAATGGATATGTATCTGCAGCTATTCAGGCAAGTGGTAAACTATCCATCAGAAATCAAAAGTACAGCAGGATGAACCAGAGTAGTGTGAGGTACAGAGATGCTGTTCTAAAAATAAAACCTCTGACAACTGCAGACGCCCCAAAGCCACGTTTGGGAGTTCTGCCGGGCGAAGAGAGGTGGTGCGTGCTGGTGATGAGTTGTAAATTAATTAATTAGCCTAAGTGTAAATAGTTTACATAGTTGTATATTCTTGCCTGATTTCAGCAGACAACAGATAATTCCTCTATTTTTATTTAAATACAAACTGATAGAATTCGATAATGTATGGAACCTCATAGAATAAATAAATGTTGTATTTATTAACACTGTTTTCCTCTTGTCACTCGCATAATTTAAACAGAATCTCTAGACTGAGTAGAAAAATAGTTTCTGAATCGAATTGTGACCCTAAAAATCAGAATCGAATCGCTACACTGAAAGGTTTGCCTTTCTACTTAAAGCTCACTCAGAGTTCCTAGAGATTTACTTGTCCCTCACTGTGTGTAGGTTTTTGTTCCCAGCAAGTATCCCAACAGTTTCCCAAAGAGAAGCTGAAACACAAACCCAGTGTGTGTTGATCTCTACATGAGCGCGTCCCATCCTACCACAGTATCGGTGACACCTGAGTGTTGGGGACAGTTGCAGTCAAAGCTGCGTGTGTGTGTGTGTTCTGACCAGCTACGTGCCCACAGTGCGCTCAGCTGTGAGATCTGCCAGCAGGAAGCCACGCTGCCCTGATCAGCTACGACAGCTCATGAATGTGCATTTCTGTGCCGTGTCCTGCCAAACCTCTGTCTCCCCCTCGCTCTCTTCCTCTCCCTTCTCTGAGGTTTTGTTTATGCCATTTCAGCTGTGCTGGTCAGCAGGCACTGAGGAGTGACAGCGATGAGGGTAGAGGAGAAAAACAAACGGGACAGTGAAGCGTTTCAGATGTCTTCTCTCAGCTTTTGCTGAGTCAAGAGGAAAATGAGGAACTGAACAGTAAGGTAACTGTTTTGGTTCGGTCCTCTGTAGCTGCAGTAGACCTTAATGTTCCTAAAAAGCAGTGATTAGTGAAGCTGGAAGTACATTAAAGAAATGCAAGAAAAGATGCAAAGAAGCAATTCAGTTATTTTTTTAAATTATAAAATTCAAATATAATTGGCTGAAATACAATAACAGCATTCCTTTAAGTGAACACTTGATTATTTGTAGCAAAGGATGCACCTGCAGCTAAAAATACATGAACAACTGCTGGGCTTAAAATCAACATGACTGATCTTTTTGTTATTAATTGATTAACCAATTAATAAATTGATAACAAAAGGTCCTTAATTATTTTTATTCTGTTTTTTATTTATTTATATTTTTACAGAATTTGAACCAGGTGAAGCTAAAACTATGCTACTTGGAGAGTGTTGGGTATAACATATTTACAAACTTCTTTTATCTTAAATCAAAATGTATATATTGTACAGTTTTAATTAGTCTCTGTGCCCTTTTACAGTCTACATACTCCAGTAAACAATAAATCAATTACTAAATAGGTTAATTATTCCAGTAATTGATTAATCATGATAAAGGGTGAAATGATTAATTGGATTAGTCTCTGGTCAGAAGCTGCTTCATACTTGTTGCAACACTGACCACTAGAGGAGTTCCATACTGCTACATAACCATCACCAATTATTAAGACTCTATGAAGAAACTTTAAGTTACTACCTCATTTAATTTTCCCACAAGATTAAGTAATTAGAATCAAAGCGAAAAGCATTCATACTAAGGAGTGCTGCTGTCAATATAACTTGAGTTTGGTGTACTTATTGATCCAGACGTTCTGGACCCTCCAATCATAGTTCAGGGCAGACAGAGCTGAAACCTGTCCACTCATGATTTCTCACTGCACCTGTAGTCAACGGAGAGTCATGGAGGACCTGCTGGTGGAAAACGGACCTTTACAGGGTTTCTGTTTCACAGTCTCAACACAGACATCTGAGCCATCTGGCTGGTAAAAACAATCAATAAGAATCATGCAGCAGTGAACGATGCGCCTTTTCTCAGTCCCCATGAACACTGACTCTCCCTAGGATTGAAAATAGATAAAACATACTTCTGCTCTGTATATTATTCACTCTGTGAACAGGGAAACTCTTAAATATGAGTGGATGGCTATTGCCTGCCTGAAAATCCTGTCAGGTCACCCAATTGATGCATAGTACACACACACACACACACCCACACACCCACACACACGTGTGTGCTTGTAGCACTGTTTTATATGATGTTAAGTTGCATTGCTGAAGCAGATGCAACTTGGCAAAAGCAGAATTTGTGTTGTCGTGACGATATAGACACTTTTGGTTCAACTTCCTCCTGGGGCATCATTATCCTAGAACGATGCATGAGTGAGAGCTTAGAGCTCTGCTGCTGCTTGCTGCAAAGAACTCTGTAGTAATTCCAGCGGCTTGATTCAGATTGGATTTTATATCTTTTTTTTTTTTTTTTGAAAGCTAACCAGCAGGGATAAAATGTCCAGTGGTTTGGAAAAGTATTTATACCGCTTGAGCCTTCCACGTTTTATCACATGATAACACAGGCTTCAAAGTATTTTACTGTATGCATATTAAAATGATATGTTTGCATTTAGCTGCCTTTGCTCTGATTCCTGTAAATAAGATGCAGTCAACGGATTACCAAATTATTAAGACAATATCCTGAGCTCTAAACATGTTAAACTGAATATGAGACCAAGTTTCAAAAACTTTAACTAACATTGCATTATCACTCTGAACACAGCAACCCCAGAGTGAAATACAGTGGTGGCTGCAAAAATCTATGGGATTCTTCTTGAGTTTATTTCAGAAGTGACAGCGTATATTGATCAACATGAGTAGATTAAAGCAGTGATGTAAATATGCCGACGCTAATTTAACCAGCTGGACTGAGGTTTTTTTTTTTTTTTTTACGTAATTGACACACAAATGAACAAACACACATGACACAACAAATCACACGAAATGGTTAATAGTACAAATGAGCACTTATAAAAAGCATGTTACACTGATTTTAAAAATGAAAATAAAATATTTAATTCAGAGATGTCAGTTTAAAATATGCACACAGTTTTGATTGTATAAAAGCCATTGTTTAAATGATTTTCTAAAACTGTTCAATGATGTGATGTTTCTTAATTGTAATGTAATTGTCATGCTTTCTGTTAAAATCATATATATAAAAATACTTCATTTTTCTTTAAGTACAATAAAATAA
>CAEFZY010008396.1:0-19302 GCA_903066815.1 Brachyrhaphis roseni | reverse complement strand
GTAACCCCAGCCTCTACTGTAGCGTCTATTCTATGCGCCTTATAATGCGGTGCGCCTTATATATGAAAAAAGTTTTTAAAATAGGTCATTTATTGAAGGTGCGCCTTACAGTGCGGAAAATATGGTAGTTAAATCTGTCTAAAGAATATTATTCCAGATTTCCTGGTTTCACATTTCTTTGTTCTCACATAAAACTTTGGTCGTGCTTTGATGTTTTTTTATTCTAGAGACCAAAATGTTCCTCCTTGAGGAATGGAAAATAAACTTCTGCAGACTGTTTCTGTTTGTAAAGGTCACAACTTGCACATCAACATTACCGAGAGCCTGCTGCTGTAGGTGTTTTGGTGGTATTTTCAGCTTTTTATGGCCATATTTTAGCATTTTGCAATCTAATTTCTGGCAGACAACTGATTTCAAGTTCATTTGAGATCGTGTCAGATCCATTTCTAGTCTCACGTGCTGCTACTGTCGTCTTTCTCCAGGCCTCAGACTTTGGATCTCAGTATGGCGTTCACTCTTACGACAAAAGTTAGGAGCTCATCAAACTAAATGTCTGAAGTTTAGACGGAACAATCTCCTTTACAACACTCAGTAATGATGCACGTGCACCATGTGTAATGTTCATGAGTGTGATTCAGTTCAATTCAACTCAAAAATACTAACGGGATAAGCAGTTATGAGTCGGAATAAATACAAGGCTGTTCTAATGTGTTCATCATCAGCATTTGTATTTTCTATTGCAGATTATGTATTTTACTTTTAATTTAGCAGATTTTATAATTTATTCAAATAATCTAGAAAAACACAAATGTCTACGTGGTATCCAAATTGTTCCTAAATGCTTCAGATATTCATGTGTCAAAGTTAATTGGCTTAAAAAACAATAAGTGATCATTGAACTCAGCTGTAAAGCCATGAAAAAGCAGCTAAAGATGAAAAAAAAAACTTTCAAAAACCTTTGGAAACTTCAGATCAAAACCACTTTTGAAGCTCAGAAAGAAAAAATCAGGTACTTTCAAAGCAAAATAGAAGTGACTCAATACTTTGTGTTTGTTAAAGGTTACAAGTGTGCGCCTTGTGTACATGGTGTCCTGCAGCTGGCTCTCCTCATTGATCCTCCAGAGATAAACAGGGTTATTGATAGCTCCTTTCACGATCTTCAATCAATCTCATCTCTAGCACACGTTCCTGCTCACCTCACAAAGAAAAGATAAGACAAAGTGGAGGAAAAATAATTTGCACATTCATGCCTCTGTTGTGAATGTGTGCTCTGGAGCAGAAACAGAGAGAGAGAGAGAGAGAGAGAGAGAGAGAGAGAGAGAGAGAGAGAGAGAGAGAGAGCTGTGTGCACCATATGTGCGAGAGGGGAAGTGACAGAGAGAAATGAAGGCTCCTCTGTGGAGATGGAGACGGCGATAGAGCGGGCCAGGTTCCTCCAGGCTGCCGCGGACTCGCAGACGGAAACCACAAGAGGCAAAACGACTCTGCGGCAATGACGCGGTGCCACCAGTGAGCAGGGCTCCACAGAAACACCGTGGAGGATCAAATGCCCTGAGAGAGAGAGAGAGAGACAGTGTGTTTCTGACCAGTTTTGGGGGTCGGAACGTAAGAACTGTGAACTTTTGGAACAAATCTCAGTAGATTTTCAGGACTAGAAGATGAGAAAAAGAGATCAGAAAGAAGCAGATACCCCCTCCCCCCTCCCTCCTCTCTCTCTCTCTCTCTTTCTCTCTCCCATGATGAATCAGCTGTCACTCAGGCACAAGTCCAATCTACTGATAATGAGAAGTGCATCAACACCCTCTCGCCTCTCTTCCTCCTTCCTTCTCTCTCTCTCTCTCTTTACTCACACCAGCTCCATCATCCTTCCTCCTTTCTTCAGATCGCTCACACACACTCACACACACCCCAACACACAGGGAGTTGTATGTGCACTAACACAAAGTCATTCATCTCTCCCTCACTCATGTGTCTTATGATTCTCCTCCTCTACCCCTCTTCCTCCTTCCTTCTCCTCCTCCTCCTGGCATATCTGAGCAGTCAGTGGTGGGACTGAGGCGAAGGAGAGAGGATGAAGCAGGAGTAGAGAACAGAGGAGCACAAAAACAGATCATTATACGGCAAATGAGCAAGAGGCCGCTGAGTGAATAACAAGGAAGGGATTACAAAGCGCAGGACTTAAAAAAAGAGGAGAGGGACGCCGTCTGAAGACTCTTTCTATCTGCTTTATCTCCCTCTTTATTTTTTATTTTTTACCCTTCCTGTCACCCTCCCAACTCCTCTCAGAGCCTCTCCCCTCCCAGGCTGTCTCCTCAGAGAAAGATGGTCCACTCTGACCCATCCTCAGCTCATTTCCTTTCCTCTCTTCCCTCCATCTGAACGATTTCTCTTTCTTCTCCGCTCTCTGCTTGGGTTCATTCCAGGAGGCGAGGAGGAGGGGAAAGAGGGGCTGACCTCCCTCCTGCTGCACCTCAACAACACACACACACACACACACCTCCTGAAGGGCCTGAAGGGAGCAGACACGGGAGCAGGAAACCGTCTGATGACTTTCACCCGCTCCACACTCTTTAACCCGGTCGACCACAGCTCGATCCTGTGACCCGGACTCTCTGAGTCGGCGCAGGAGAAACCTGGGAATCATGTTTGGATTAAAGACGCCGCACTTCTACCTTCCAGGTGAGACCATTTTAATTGCTGCTGGCAGTCATTTTACTTGTAATTAAATCGTCTTTTCTGGATGCGATTCATGTCTCGGGCACTTTTAACCTTTAAAACAAACGTTTTTGTTCCATCATTTTGATCGTCGCCAAAGGAAGAACAAGTGCAAACACTTAACAGCGGATGTTAGTTTCACTTTTATTCACGTTCATTTTCTCAGTCTGACTCATAACTAATATCCAGCTGCTTTCAACATAGAGAAACTCATGATTTTGTGCTACAACTTAGGAAATGAGCCAACATACAGAAAGTAATCCTATTTTTTCTCAGATGATTCACATGCCTTTGACTTGTAGGACTGATGTCAGTATTTATTTATGTATAAGAAAGTGACGTTAGTTTAAATTTAGACAGTCTTTTTTTTTTTTTTTTTGCTTTAAAGCTTTTCGCCAAACAGCAGCAATGTTTTTTTGTCAGGAGTGATCTGCTAACAACTGTGTGATGTGCAGGTGTCAGAGTGGAAGCAGGTGTGAGGTTACCTGAAAAAAGATGCTTAAACATGTCTGAGAGTTGAGTGTGGGAATTAAGCAGCAGGGAGGAGCAGGAGGAGGAGGAGGTCAGCAAAAATACAGCAGCCAGAGAGAGGATTAGAAATGACAAGTTTAGGAGAGACGAGAAAAGGAAAGGAAAGGAAAGGAAAGGAAAGGAAAGGAAAGGAAAGGAAAGGAAAGGAAAGGAAAGGAAAGGAAAGGAAAGGCTGTCTGCGTGAGGTCAGACGTGTTCTCTTTCTGAACTCTAACTCAGATCTCTGACCTCCTTGTTGTCGTTGGTCAATGATTAAAGTCCAATCTGTGGTGGAAGGAGCCCAGAAGACAAGGGAAAGTGGGGGCTAATGGGGTTGGGGGGGCGGTTAGGGGGGCAATTAAAGGGCGTGGGCCAGATTAAACAATGCTCTCTGCCTTGTGAATCTTTCATGCTGCTTTTTGAATTATACATTTGCTTTCATAAATGATTGAATCTGGGTGATTACGTGTTGCTTTGTCACCGTTTCCATATTTCTGCGTGCTGCCTGTGCTCATGTGAACGAGACAGGACGAAAGGAGAAGAAGAAGAAGAAGAAGAAGAAGAAGAAGAAGAAGAAGAAGAAGAAGAAGAAGAAGAAGAAGAAGAAGAGGATGTAGAAGAAGAAGAAGAAAATCTCACCAGGGAGCAACACTCCCCTCTTTTCCTCCCTCTTCTTCGGCTTTCATCCCCCTTTTTTCAGCTCCCCAGGTCTCATGTTGTGCGCTTGTGCGTGAACTTGTGTGCGTGTGTGTAAATGGGTTCCTTGTCAAAGCTGGCACCTTTGTGTGTGGCCGTGTGCACCTGTTTATGCCAGTCTCTGTCTGTGTGTGTGTGTGTGTGAGCTCTCATCACTCACACATTTGAAGATGTCCCAGCCCCCCTCCTGGTCCTAACTGCCGTTGCTGTGGAGACTGTGTCAGCCACACGCTCGCTCCTCAATGATCATTTGACAATGTGGAGGGTGAGGGGGAACGCGTGTGTGTTTAGTGATTACGGTGTGATTAGTCAAGGTGTAAGAAGCACAGCTGAGTGAGACTGGATGAGGAATAAATATTGAAGGGAACAATAAAGGAAGCTAGTTGTGTGAGCCACATTTAGCCATTGTTACCCTGAGCACATTGTGACCTTAACATGACGCGATCACACAGAAAAGAAGAGGGTGGCATTTTGCTATCCTCTGCTCTCAGGACCCCCTGCAGAGATGAGCCACACACACACACACACACACCCCCACACACACATTACAGCAATTTTCTTTTTATTTTCAGAGGCTTGACAGAGGATTCCCACAATACTTTAAAACAAAACTTTATGCCATTTCAGGAAAAACAGTGTTCGGCTCTCTGATACTAATAAATGAAACTAGAACTCAAACTTTATAGCACAAATTTTATGTGCTTTGGTGGCTTCATGAACAAAAGCAATGTGTTTTCAGTAAAGAAATATTAAAATGTAATCATCAACATGTGCCTTTTTTAGCTTAAAAAAGCACAAATCTGGCTGCAATTTCTCTAAGTGGAAAGTAATTCATTTGTTGGACATTGTTTTGATTCAGTATGTGACCATTTAGCATGTATTTACAGCAGGGGGTGGTAATTGAATGACTTCAAGGCTTTTAAAAGAATATTTATTGCCCTCAAAGCTTTTCACATGTTGTCAAAATAAAACCACAGCTTCACTGTTTTTATTAGCATTTTTATGTGGTGGACTGACACAGCGCAACATTTCTGTGCTTTGGTTGAGTAGAAGAGAAAGCTTTATGATTTTTAACTTTTCAGACAGCCTCAAAACTGAAACAGCATATATATATATATTAGGGAGCATGTGTGAACATCAGCTTTGAAGCATTCCTAAAGATTATCAATTATGTTTGGATTCAGCATTTATAGCATTTTGCATGCAAGTAAAAACATTTATTGTTCAACTCCTCCTGCAGATTGAACCTTTTCTTTCAACATTTAAACAATCTTAGGACACTTCCAGAAAGTTCAGATTTGTGGAGTGTGCCACTAATAGTTGTCTAGTCATCAGGTTGTCCTACCTGAGCTGTGGGAGTCTGCAGCTCCTCCAGAGTTATCTTGGGTCTCTTGGCTGCTTCTCAGATGAATGCTCTTCTTTCCAGCCTTTCAGATTTGATTAAATTGTGGCGTTTTACAAATTCAACATTTGCAGATTAACACCTTTTTGTTTGTGTCTAGTTTATGATACAGTCAAGATTGATTCTTTAAATTGAAGTTTAATCATTTTTGATTAAATCCCTATTATTATATGTCTTTCTCTATTGGAGACTGGGTAAAGATCCTAACAACAGTAAGAATACTTTAAATACAACATTTTGATAGATATGGACAGAGCCTCGCTCCATTGTCCACATGAAGAATCCCCTCTTTGGCATTTGTGTTTCGATCGAGTCATGCACTAACTCATGCATGCTTACGTTATCGTTGTGAGTCAATAGGGTGAGAAATTCAGATTGTTGACGTGTGTATAAGCCTGTCGTATTTATTGGCTGCTGTGGTGTTTTTAGAGGGCACCATGAAAGTGTTCGACTTGACCCCAGCATTGATTTCCATATGTGTTCAAACCACAAGGATGCAGTGCTGTGTGATTTATGACAGATGCCAGATGGATGCAGCACATTCACTCTGTTTTTGACCTCAGGATCTTATTTGCAGCTGTGTGGAAACTTTGAATCAACCATCAAAAATAAAACAGCATCATTTTAAACGCATTGACAGCAACACCAAATTTAAAAACCACTAACCATGATCAACATAATCTACAATGATTGTCACAAAGTCATTTGTGACTTTGGATTGCCACTGGATTCCCAAACCTTTAAAGCAACTATTAGATGTAAGTTTTGACCAGAACTTTGTTACTTCCTGCAGCAGCTAGCTGTACTGTGGTACTACCACTGGCTTATACATAAACAAAACCAAAAAGAGCAGATTACTTTTTGCTGAGTTATTTAATAATAATAATAATAATAGTTATTATTATTATTATTATTATTATTGGCCTAAAATTGGTAACATCTTGTTTGATTGTTGCTGTATCATTGAGCAACCACAAAGAAACACAAATATATTCTTTTATTGTTCTTTTTTTATGGCCGGTGGAGCGCTTGTAATATGCTCTCTGAAAAATATAATTAGTAGTTCATATTCAAAAATGCCTTATTTATACCTAAGGAAAATTAAATGTTGTTGCAACTTATATCAAAATTATTCAGAGTTATTTATATTTGTTGGCAGGAAACATCTCATGTGGGTTGGTCTGTGTTACAGCGAATTTTGATGAAGATTTGATGTATAGATTAGTTTGAAAAGACTGACTTGTTTATAGTGTACAAACATTATTACATAACACTTTTACAATAGATTTTCAGAAGCACTTTGAGTGGGAATGATTTCTTTTTTAAACCTAACAATCAAACAACTAGAAAACACATGTTCCCAATAACAGACCCTTCTAATAATAAAAATAAATACTCCTTTAACAGTATTTCAGGATACTAGGTTAGTATTCTTTTAACCACCTAGTTAAGTACGTGACATACTGTTCTTTCCTAAAAATATATTTAATAACTGAATCAGTAGTTTGACATATTTAAAGCAGGACAAACATTCATATGTATAACTTTCTTCATCATTTTTTTAGGGATGATATTATTGGTCCTTGGGGGTCAAATCAAAGCGTTTCACATCTGCATGCTCTGACTTCGTACTTCTCTGCTTTCATTTTGTCTTTGTGTAGTAGTGCAGGAAGCTGACATGGGTGCTGCCTCAAGGGGGGGCTGCTGCTAGGAGCTCCTGTGGTGCTGGTTGTGTGTTTGTGTGCATTTCTGTGTGGCACTGCGAGCGTGCTTGTGCTCACCAGCGATGGAAACAGGGTCACGGTGCTCCACCTCAAGGGCGCTGTTATTAATGAGATGAATAAAAGACCATGACAACACGGAGGAGATAAAAACCACACACATCATGCAGCAGCTGGATGACTATCTCTCACCGAGACAAAAGTACAAAGGAAGTCATAAATAAAATAGTTTTCATCTTTTCTAACCTTCGGGGACGGAGAAAATCAAACCAACAAAGATGTACGAGTAAAGCGAAAATAATAAAACAGAATCTTTAGTACATTTTCAACAAGGAAAACAAACAACTGAGCAAGAAGGCAAGTTAATGCTAATTGGTAAAAGAGCTGGTGTCACTAATGGGCTCTTAATTAACAGAGGACTCACTGACAACACAAGCCGACACACGCTCACACACGCCGTCATTATACAATCTTTAAACTAATTTAGAGCAAGCAAAAAAGCTTCAGATCTCACACACACACTCAAACACACACGCACAGGAGCTGTGTGCCTTCTGGGTGTTGGAGATGTGAATAAATGCCAGCAGGTTTTGACCTGAGGTGATCACTGCAACTGCTAGCAACTCTCATCCTCTCTTCCACACACTCACAGGCAGAGACACACAGACATGTCATGAAACAGCACTAATACTAAAAGTGTAATAAGCAGTTTGATGTGCAATAATGAGCAGATGGTAGAAAGAGAAGTTAAACGCAGAAAACAGCAGATAAAATTTGCAGACGTTAATGTCCCAAACAGGATGGCTGCCTCTAGAAAATACAAACACATGAGCAAAATAAAAAGCCAAACGTCGGAACTTCCATACAAGTAAAACATGTAGAGGTCTTATTTTTCCTCTCCTAAGCAAATATGTTAATCTTTTTCTTGGCAGAGATTTATGCTGAGCATATATTTTGCTATTCACTATCCAAAGTACGATGACTATGAGAATGCAACTGGGTAATAAATAAATAAAGACTTAAACTACAAAGTTTTCAAAAACTTCTAATTTTGTGTTTTGCATATTTGCGTTAATGACATAAAAAGAGGTACTAAAATTGAACAATATCAGCTTGGTGGTGATTTTTATGATGGTTTTTAATCAGAAATGAAACAAACAAGACCTCCTTAAAGTTGGACTTTCGCCTGGAAAAGTTGAGCTCAGTATCGAACATGTAATTTGTGAAAATTGCTATTAACTATTTATTAGCACTTCTGATAAAAGTTTGTATGTTTATAAGAGAAAAGGAATACACAGTTCTGTATAAAATTTAATTGTGAACATGTTCCTTTAGCGTTTGAATGTCTTGTAATGGCAATTGTAATTAACGCAACAAGAAGCATGTTCCTCTAGTTTTCTGACTTGGAAATAGAAAGAGGTCAGCTCAGGTGAGACTTCAAACTGTTCTAGCTACGACTTCTTAGATAAATTACACACACACTGTTAGCAGAACCTATATAGAGGATGAACAGGTTTCTGTACCATAACTGGGGAATAACTGGGGAATCACAAATTTGCCTTGTGTTTTACAGTATCTATTCAATATGGTGTCAATTATGGCCCATATTTACATGAGATTTTAGTCTACATAGCTGATGCTCACTTGATATTTTCTCTTTTTCTGACCATTTTCAGCAAGCCTTAGATGATGGTTGTGCAGGAAAATCCCAGCAGACTTACAGTTTCTGAATTAGTCAAATCAGCTCTCCGGCACAACCATCTGTGTCCTGAAAATCGACTGGATGCTCAGAAATCTTTCCCTAAAATGATTACTGAAGATTTTTGATACTGAATTTTGGCCATTTCAGTCTGCCTTGGCTTTTTTCCACAAACCTCCCTGATGTTCATACTGTTATATTTTCCTAATATCCATGCAGTATTTTTACTTAAATTCTTAACTGCAGACAATTGAAGAAATAGGATTGAAACATAAAAAATAGGGAAAAACAAACACAAAAATTGACATACGCAAAACAACTCCAATCAGTTGCCTTATGCCTTGTGTCTATCAAATCACAATTTACAATAAAAAAGCTAAATAAATACAAAAACTGTCATGGCCATGACATATTGTCCTATTCATAACAAGTCACATCTAAAGTGGACAGGAGTATTTTAAACAATAATCTGCTTAAAACTGTCTCTGAAAGGATACGCACAATTCACAATACAAATGTCTGCTGACACGTGCCTCCTTTTGTAAGGTTCACAGCCCTCAGAGCAGCAAGCATGAGTGTGTCCTGGCCCACACACAAACACACACACACCCAAACACACATGCACAATCAATGATCCCGCTTCACTAAAGAGCCTGTTGATTACCCACGGGCATGGCCTGTCTGCCACCTGGCTGCAGCAGGTTAGCAGGTTCCAGTGAACCTGCACGAGTCGCTATGCATGCACACACACACACACGCACACCCTAGCTGCTGCCTATGCAGGGAGATTTACAGTATTTTGTTTCTTAAAATGGTCTTTTTGGATTTATTTCTGCTGCTTCTGAAAACACACAGCAACAACTAATCCAGACTTTAGTGTGGATACCAAACCTAAATCTGAAATAAACAAAGCTAAGTTCTAGTTTTAGTAAATCCCACAAATCAGTAACGCTAAACATCTTTTTTTTGTCCTTTGCTTTTATCATTCACTCAGTAGGTTTCTCACTAAAAAGAAACCGTCTTAAGTTTCTAGAATTTTTAAATTTCTTTGTATTTGTTTCTCATTTGTTCTTCATGTTTAAACAGCATTTTATTAAAATTTTTTTGCTAGCACATATTTGTGTGTTAAAGTGACACTAAAAAAATACAAGCCACATTTTCCATCATGCTGTTAGATTAAAATAAAACCCTCCTCCTGCAAAGCCTATAAAAAAAAACTAGAAACAGCAGATATGTATGTTATGCCACGTTTATGAAATGGTGTACTTTCTTTTTTCACATAGATGATTGAGAAGTTTTAGAAACTTTAGTTGCTAATGTCTGCGCTTAATTAAACATCAGATAGAAGAGAAAGTAAAACAGGAAGTGAAAATAGTTGTCCTGGGATTGGAAGAATAATCTACTCCCTGTGAACTTTGAACCTATTATGGATCAAGCAATGTCACACGCCATTTTCAAGAACAATAATCTTCATAGCACAGGGATCTGCAACCAACACACCTGAATCCAATTCAGCCGATTTTCGGCTCTTCATATTTTTGTTTTTCTCTTGTTTTTGTTATTGGATTATCATTGTTGCTAAGGGCGTCTACATTGTCTTGTTTTTGTCACACCTGCTTCTCGTGCCACTCATCAACCCTCTCAGTACTTCAAAGTCCTTTAGCTTTCTCAGCTCTTCTCCAGATTATCTTGATCTCCATTGTCTGCGTCCTTCATTCTGGTTTCCCTGTGCTCCAGTTGCTTCATTGCTTCCTGTCAGATGTCTTCCAGTTCTCCTCATGCTGATTTCTGGGTTGCAGTATGTTCTTTTATAATAACCATTCTCCATTAAGTCATCTGGGCTCCACTTGGGCTCACCTAATACACAAATCATGACAAAACTCACTTATGAAACCCGATGTATGAAGGACAACTTCACCCTCGAACACACCATACTCACAGAGAAACATAATAGCATAAGTTAAGGTTTATCTTAAAGACTTTTAACATGCAGATGGAGTTGCGATGAAATCATAACCAGTCCGCTTTGTTTGAATCTAAAAAAACAAAAAAAAAAGCAAGAAGGAAAACAGTATTCTTGTTCTGCTGAAAACTTTCCATATCGTACTCTATCAGCAGAAGCTTGAAAGCAAAGATCATTAGAATTTGGCTCCTTTGGCAGCAAAGAACACAAACTTTGCAAAGAACCGTATGTTGGACTAAAACACAAAATCCAGTCACCCTTATGCTGTTGCACACATAGAGTCAGTAACCTTCAACACACAAACACCTTCACAGAACTGCGTTTGCTCACATGCAACCTTGTTCCACCCCTGACTACATTTGCATAATCTGCATAATGACGAAGGCTTTAATTGCCCACGCCCAGGTAAGGGATCATGTGGTTAAGTGGGAGATCATAATTATGTAAATAATTGGCCCTGACCACAGCAAGCTGCTGCTACTCCCTGGCACCCATCTGGAGAGAGAAGGAAATGGGTTTGAGAGCTGGAGGAGGGAGGGAAGGTTTACAAGGCAGGAATGGAGAGAAGGGAAAGAGGAGAGAAGGAAGAAGAAGATGCATAAAAGTTGATAAGGAGCTGAAGAGAAGGGAGAAGAGGAGAGAATTGGATTAGCAGCCAAATGAATGTTGAGAGGAGAGTGTTTTGTCTGAGTTAGCATCTCAATTACTTTCAGTGTGAGGCCAGTAATTCTCTGACCCTATAATCTTCAACGCATCAAATCTTTCAAGATGTCTTCATTGTCAAAGACTACAGAAATGCACACATATACCCACACGAGTGCACCCCCCCACACACACACTCACACACGCTCATACGCCTGCCACTGTATCCGCTGCACAGATGGCGGAGGCAGCCGCCCCTTCACGCAGACAAAGGGAAGGTAATTCTCTCTGCAGGACGTGAGCAGAGCCGGAGCTGGAAAAGAGCAGCACACATCAACTCTCCCCTCCCCTGTTTCCTCGTCTCAGCCTCAGGCCAGCAAACATCACAGGGGTAAACTGGCAACGCACAAATAGGGGTGTGTGTGCGCGAGTTGGTGAGTGAGCGTGTGCTGCTGCTGAAACAAGCTTGAAGAGGAGAGACAGAGAAAATAAAGAGAGGGAGATAAAATGAAAAAGAGAGAGAGAGTGAAGAGAGGGAGGAGGTAATAAACAGGATTAGGGCTTATCTTTACAGTGCTGTGTGTGTGTGTGCGTGGACGTCATTGCGTGTACGTGTGTGTGTGTAAATGTAATGTTTTCAGTGTGTGTTGTGCCTGAGGACAGAGTGACTGACTCCAGTATTACCTTTGCCAGAGTGTCTCTGACCCCCAGGTATCTCTGAGTGCGTGTGTGTGGGCGTGTGTGTGCGTGTGGATTTGCCTACTGTATTCATGTTTATGTGGGTTAGAAGGACCCATGTTAAAGCCACAGTTATTTACTTTTAGGATGTTAATATCTGTGTTTGGATAAACCGATTCTCACACGCAGGAAGATTCTCTCCTGTGTGTGTGTGTGGGGGTGTGTGTGTGAAGGTGATGGAAGATGCCATTGTGCACTTTGCATGTGTTTTGGTGTCAGTGCCTCAGGACAGGGAGCGAACACATCCCCTTTCTGCCTTTGCAGTTGCTCTTCAGTGTCAGAATTAAAAGGATAGTTCAGGGTTTTTGAGGAGAAGGTAAAAGTAGTTAATATCTTACCTACATTAGATAACCTTACTGTTCTTGCCATTTAGTGAAAGTCCAGATCATTACACAACCTGAAGCTAACAGAGAGCCATCAAGGCTTAAAGAAAAGAAAGTGTTAAAATTAATAAAGTAGGTTTTTATTGAACCAGTATAATTTGGATTTTACACAACTTTTTCAGGTGTTGTCAAAAATATTTGCTCTCTTACAGATTTCTACTGTTTTACCATTTTGTCACACTTAAATGTTTCAGATAATGACACGTGCTGTTATTAGAACATATTACTTGGGGAAATACAAAAGGTAGCATATGACGATGGCATTTATTAAATAAAAAGCCACCCAAACCAACTTTGCATCTATGTGGATAAGAATAGTTGAGAGACAAAGTCACTGACTTCTCTCAGTCTGGAATGAGTTACAAAGTTATTTCTGTGGGTTTTGGACTTCTGTGATTCTCAGCTGGAACCATTATCTAAGAGTAGAGAACCATTCCAGGAGCGACTGTCCCACCAAGATTAGTCTGAGATTCAGAATCCAGACCAAGCAATGTGGACGTCACTGGCCCAAAGTCTGTGTTTATGATTCAGCAATAAGAAACAGACAAAGAGGCAAAAATGGCCTCCATGGGACAGATCTAAGGACAAAAACATGACTTACTGAAAAAGAACAACATTAACCAAAAAATAAACCATCTGAATGAGCTGCAAACCTTTTGGGAGGATTTTCTGTGGACTGAAGAGACTCCTGCTACATCTAGTGATGAAATAACACAGCATGTCAATCCAACAATAAAGCACGGTGGTGACAGTGTGATGCAACGGGCCTCTCTGATTGACAGGAGAAAGATCAATCGACAGGTGTTACCTTAATGTCAAGTTCTCTTTTGTTATTGAAAGTCCACCTCTGACTTTCTCCAAAAAAAATAAAGAACAAATAAATCAGAAAATCTTGAAGTAACCAAACAGGCCATTCATTATTAAAACCATCTAATGAGGCCGAATAAAAAAGTTCTACAGTGAAGAACAGATCAAAATCCCTCCAGATTGATTAAAAACACTAATTACCATTTTAATCAAACTTTATGTCAGCTGACGTCAGCAGGGGTGACACACAAAGAGCTTTTTTTCCCATGAATCATAGCTTGTGTGTGTTCAGGATATTAAAATTTGTCCAGTGATCCAAAACATGCCACTGTAACAAAAAATCGAAAAGATTTCTGTAAGGGCACAAAATACTTTTTCACACAGCTGTGTCTTTTGCAGGTAAGATACTGACTGCTTGTAAACATGTACCAGAACCTGTCTGTAAAACTCCTGAGACATCCGTTTAAATCACAGCACAGACGAGGTGTGTGCAGACAGGGACTGGAAGCTCGGAGGATGGATTTGGTTTCTCTTACGTTACTTGTCCAGCCATGCAGCAGCAGCAGCAGCAGCAGCAGCAGGATTGTATGTGACAGTGTTTCTGTTTGTAATCTCCTACCTGACCACAGCTAACAGGCGGCTTCAGCGTCTCCCCGGCTCGACACCGGGGGTGTGGGGAGGAGGAATATATTTAAATAATCAGGGGTTTGGGTTCATGGCTGATATTTTGCTTCACTGCTTTTGTAAATGAGCATCTGCGTGTGTGTCTGCGGGTGTGTGTGTGTGTGTGTTTATGTGCATCCCCTTTTTCCAAAGACATCTGTGGATGTCTTGGTGGATTGTTCTTATATCTGCTGCATTATTCCCTCCTTCGGCAGAGATGAATAAGAGGTGGATGTGCTTGTGTGTTTGGTGTGTCTGGCTGCGTCTGCATACAAATGTGTGTGTGTGGGGGTGCGTGTGTGTGTGTGATAGATAGAGGGCTTTATGAGAGAGGAGCAGGCTAATGACCGGGTCTCCAGAGGCGGTGAGATTCCTGAAGCTATTACTGCTGGAGTTCATAACGGCCTCTGTGCTTGGCCTCTTTTACACGCTGCTTAATGGGGGATCCTACAGTCACCTCGCCAAGCATAACCCACACCTCTACGAGCTTTGACCCCCCCACCCACCACCCTCCCACAGCCTCTCACCTCCAACTCTGCACACAAACAGAGAGGCACATTTTCGGTCGAGAGGTTCCTGCACCTGCACGTGCACATATTACACTTTATCTTCCTCTTTTCCCCCCTCTGGCAAACACACTTACTCGGAGAGATGTACAACCTGTATGGGTCACAAAGGATGGAGGTGAGACACCCACCTCAGAGAAAACTGAGAGTGTCTGCCTGCAGTGCACAGCCGAACCATAAATCATGTCAGACTGCACAAGTCTCTGCAGACACAAACACACGCGCTCACTCCCCGTCTTTTCTCCTGTGTGGGTCTGGACACAAGACACACACAGAGAGAGAGATTTGAGGATTATAGAGGGGCCTTGCTTGTTTCTTTTCTTTGCCAGTGCTTCCTCCTGAACCTGCTGCTTCCAAAACGAGGGCTGTTAATCTGTGTGAATTATTGACTAATTTGAGGCTTTGTATGCATACTAGTGTGGGATTTCTTCATTAGTCTGTGTGGAAGGACCGGAAGAAGAACATCAAGGCTGTTTGTTTCAGGAAAGCAAGTGGGGAAACAGGAGGGAACGAGAGAGTGAGGGAAATCGAGAACTAGAAGGATGGACAAGGTAGAAATCTACACTCGAAAGCGCAAATTGATGCAAACAGCTGTTAAGTAGCTGCAAAGTGAAGCAGCAGCTGCTTGGGAGACATGAAGAGAGGGATGAGGAGATGAAGGGATGAACAATCAGGAAAGAAACAGGCAGAGAAGACCCAGGGGAGATGTTGAAATATTAGAGTAAATGAAGCGGGCTGAGAGAGCTTACTGCACACAATGACAGAGAGACGCTCCTAAACATGTTCATTTCTTTATCCTTCTGATAGTTTGTTTGTATTTTTCACCAGTTATCCAGGGACAGTCTTGTATAATGAAGCCAAACTTATTTAAATGTGATCATTTTCCCTTAACAGAGTGAGAACATTTTAATATTTGTGATTATATTCAACGACAGCAGTCTAATTTTATCATGAGGGATGAGTATCGTATTAGTTTGGGGCTTTCGACATTTTTCCACTTATGCACATTTTGGCGTATCGCAGTAGAAAAGCTTGATGGAAACATCAATATTCAAAATAACTTCTTCAATTCTGCAAGAACATTTTTATGCTTGCTAGAAGTGATATTTAGCTTTTCCAAAATAGACTTAATAATTCTGCTGCGGTTTTCAAATGTACTCAACCGTCCTCCACTGCGAAGAGAGAAGTTGAAGTTGTACCAGAGAAATCGAGTTGAATGTGAGAAAGCCCCGATGAAGGGAGATGAGAATTGAGCAGAATTGTGAAGGACTATGTCTTCATATTCTTCACCTTATTTCAACAGCTGGTTTGTTGAGACAAACAACCATTTAGGTGTCCCAACAGCCTCCATGGGGCTATAAGCTAAATTTGGTTTTGGGGCCCTGTAGTTCTGCTAACATTGTGGACTGGCTGCAATCAGCAGTCCGATCATTAGATCATTCACACACCTGCTGTAAATTTATTGCATCTCTGGCAGTGCTGTTTACATCATATATATGTATAATAGGATACATTTATTGGCCAACTGATTTATCGACCAGTTGATTTCTGGGCGATTTCATTGATTTTGGGGGGTTGTGATTGGCTGATACTTACATGAGAAGCTGACCTTAAGCCTGACGTAAAAACATTTTGCTAGACAATGTCAAACATTGAGAAGTTTTAATTATTTAATTATTGCCAACAAGACAATGACCCAAAATAAAAACTAGAACAGATTTTAGCTTCTATAAAGCAGAATTACTTCGAGCAACAGAAATGGCCCTGACACCCAAATGAAAATCTGTGCTGCTTTAAAGCCAGAAATATTTAAGTGATCAAATGTACAGCTGTGTTATTTATCTATTATTAGTTGTCCTGTATGCAAACACTTGAGCCTGTGCCTTTGTGAGTAAATTTACCATCATTTGAACAAGTACGCTCAATTCTTGTTCATAAAATTCACTGAAGCTGTTTGCTGTGTTACTGGTCCACCATAAAAAAGACAACTTCAATACATTTTAGAAGCCTCAACTTAATATGACATTCAAGCAAATGAATCAGATTACAAGATTTTGCTTTTGCATCTACTGGTTTGGTTTGTACTAAATAAATTATCTTGGGGTTGTCTAGTCAAACAACATCCTACAAAACATGTAAAGAATTATTAATTAATTATCTTTGTTGATCTTTTCTGACTTGAAATTCTCTTTCATGTTATTGTTTAAGTTTCTCTGCTCCAGCTGCAAGAACCAGGTTTTGTTTTTCCCTGTTTTTTGTTTTGTTTTGCTTTAACTGGCAGTTGGTGTTGAGATACAGATAATGAACACAACAAAGAGTGCAAATGTTGCAGTTATTCAGCATTTAACCAACAATGTACCCAGGAAACCCAGCAAGCAGCTGGCTTGAGACCTGAAGCTCAGATGTGATCGCTGCATGCCAGCTGCACCACACAGAAAGCAATTTTACTGTTTTTGAAACTCATAAGTCTATTTAAGACAAATCATTTGGTAGGAATAAATTATAAAATCTCTTATTTAGTAACTATACAGCTCAAAGCTGTGTCCCTTAAAGGTGATGTTGTGATATTGTGCCTGCTGATGAGAAATCTACCAATTTTTTTTCTGTAATAAGTTGAGCTGCTTTGCATATTTCACAGCAGTCAGATGCTCACAATAGTTAAACCTGCAAATTTTAATGATTCCAATGCATGCTTCAGTAGCAGGATTTAGTTTTTCAAGATTATTTTGCAAACAGAAACAATTCAAAGTGTTTCTGTAAGAATTACGTCCGAGCGGCTGTGTGTACCAGAAGAGCAGCCACGTCTTCTGTAGCTTTGGAGGTGGGAAAGGTTGACATACAACAAAATATCAACCACTGTTGGATTATTTTTTTATGCTTTAGCTTTATGATTAGGCTACATTTTTACTGGCAGTTCATGTTTCTTTCTGGCCTTCACAATTCTGCTCAATTCTCATCTCCCTTCAGTGCCTTCAATCTTTCTGTAGTAACCTGCAGCCTCCTTCCTATCTACTGCTTTTTAACCACTTCTTTGTCTTTTTGTTTAGTTTTTCATGTGTTCTTAACGTCACGGTCAAGATAAAGTTTGCATTGGATAATATATAATAATGTACATTTGTTTTTTCACATCCTTTGGATCAGAGTATGCTGTTTCTGATGACTGCACAGTATTTTTATGTTGTAATCTTTTTTCTTACTGTACAGTATACTACTATTAATCTAGTTTCTGTTTATATAGATTTCACATTTCTTACAATACTTTTTGAACTTTTTAGTGTGAACCTACAATGTGATATGAAACTATCAGATTCTGGGTTTTTAATTTATTTTTTATTTTTTTAGATTTTATAGCATCTTTGCCTTTTATTTGCAGCATTTATACAGGAAAAGGGCAGAAAAAGGGAGCAATACATGTACTAAAGTTGTGTGGTTTGGGGTTGGGAACCCTGGTGATTTTATTGAAACCAACAGCCTCTGCTTTGCTGCATGTTGCCCCTGATTACCTTCTCTTGCCATGGACATAAAATGTGGACAAGCTGACAGTTTTAATTTTCAAAAAGTTGTTTTGGTTTCAGCTGTAATGATGGATGGTCAGTACTTATGAAGCACCTTTTTAAGTACTTTTTTTTAAAAAAAATACACAAACTGCTTTACTAGGTGTTTTACTCAAATGTCTTTCCCAGCGGCTCTTCGGTAAACGGGTGTGCACAGAAACTGCCAACCTTGCAATTAATGGACAACTTGCTCCATTGCCTGAACCATACTCACATTACTCTCTCTTTTTTTTTCTTTTTTTTTTGCACTGTTCCTTTAATGGTGCAATCCTCCTTGATTTAGTATTCTGCTTTTAGAAAAGGGTAAAATCCCCTCTGCAGATCAGTCTTGATCAGCCAGAGGCTTTTTAGGTTTTCTTGTTCTTATAATCATCACCAAAATTCATCAATTGCTTTGTGTGTATGAACTTTATACAATATGTAGGGATTTCTGAACTCTGAGTTAAAACATTAGCATTGTTGTTTCTAAATGAATATGAACTTTTTTTTTTCTTTTGCATCATTTGAGGTCTAAAAGAACCTGCATCTTTGATCATTTCTCATTTTCTGCAAACAAATACTAAATTTTTGCTTGGAATTTCAGACATGTTGTCAGTAGCTCATAGAATAAAAGACTCATTTTACTCAAACACATACCTATAAAAAGTTCAATCTTAGACGTCTTTTCCAAATTTTAAAGACAATAGATATTACACTTGCTAATTTGTTTACTGTAAATTCAGCATTTATAAGATGATGTTACTTTCACACATAGATCAATATGCCAAGATGCCCACTGGGCGAGGATCTTGCCACCTAGTGGAGAAAGAAGAATCTATTGCCATAGATTTTAACATTTCAGCAGAATCCAATACTTAATAGTTCTACTGTTGGTAAGGATGGTTATTAGCAGCTGCAGCAGCCTGTTACTGGTATTATTGCTAATTAGTTAAATATGGCTGTTAGTAGCTCTCTGAAGCAGCGGTAACAGCAGGAGGAGCTGCCTGGAACAGACCTGATTGTCTCCAGTGGACAGTAAACATGTCCAGGCTGTGAGGGATCTGCAGTCTGGGCTCACATCTTCCTTCCCCACATCCCTCCAGCTCTCCAGGGAGCATCAGTGGAGCAGGTGCTCACTCTCCTCCCATCCTCCCTCTCTCTCTCTCTCTCTCTCTCTCTCTCTCTCTCTCTCTCTCTCTCTCTCTCTCTCTCCTTCTCTCTCTCTCTCTCCTCCCCCCCCCCCCCCCCCCGCGCAGGGGGCCCC
>CAEFZY010008390.1:0-53361 GCA_903066815.1 Brachyrhaphis roseni | reverse complement strand
ATTTTTGCCACTCAGATATTTTATGTACTCAAAGTGAAATATCAAACAAAGAAAACTTGAGTAAATACAAAAAGAGACTGCTTGAAATATAATGATCTCATTGATGAGGGATAAAAAGCTATACAAATCAAAGTGAACACCTATGTGAAAAATGAATTTTCTCTTAAACCTTACAACTGTCTGCTTTTATGTCGCTGTGGTGATTCTTTGCAGAATTGTTTCAATTTAGCCTTATTGGAAAGACTTTAGTCACACTACCACATATCAAACTCACTTAAAACCACTAGCACACCATTTTTTCCCCCTTTTAATCTGTTCAGAATTGCTGGTGTGCATCGCTGTCCTACAGCACAACCCAAGAGCATTTGAGAAGAATGTGATGAACCAGTTAGGCATTTCCCTACAGGAGAGCAGTTTCATCGTTTCTTCGACTTCTCTCATCAGCCTACAGAATAATCAGCCAAAAGTCTTGCAGTTTGGATTTTGCTGCGTAAGTCTCCCATGTTTTTTTTAAATCCAGTTTCTTTCTTATTGTTGAACTTAACTGAGACAAGTGCTTTTGATGTTGTTCTGGGTTGTTTTGTGACTTCCTGAATGAGTCGCTAGTGCTAATTTTGGTAGGCCAACCACTCCTAAGTCGGGTCACCATTGTTCCAAGTTTTTTCCATTTGTGGATAATGGTTCCCACTGAGTCAAAAAGCCTCAGAAATTGCTTTGTAGCTCTTTCCACACAGGCAGATGTCAGCGACTTTGTTTCTCGTCTGTTTTGGAATCTCTCAAATTCTGACAACTGGAGCACTACTGCCTGTAAACTGAACTGTAGTTAAAAAAACCCCCAACAAAAACAACAAAAAAAAAAAGCTTTGCTGCTTCTCAGTTGGTAACGGTGTTATAAACAGTTGCAGGACATGACATTAAGCTTCACAATTCAGGTCAACTCTATACATTTACCTGAATCAAATAGCAAAATGTGCTCTTCTAAAATCAATTCCAATACCCCCCCTGGGTTATGGCCTAACAGTCCTGCATAGATGCAGCTGATTGAAGTGCAGGATCTGAAGATGGGGAGGGGGAACCTGGCAGGGTTGAGGTCAATTCAATCTGAGTGTTAACTCTCTGGAGCGCCTGCCAGTTATTTCTCTCCAAGACAGATGCAATTCTTGCAACTTTATTATTTTCTTTAAAGACAAGTGAACTGGAGCATAATGCGGTCTGCAGAGTAGAGGGTCAATGATCAATTAAAGCAGAAGACGGTGATGTGCTGATTTAAACAGCCTACTCCTCCCTGGCTCCCCTCCTCCATCTCGTCACCATTAATAACAATCGAGTCCCTCGGAGCATTAATTAGTGAAAACTTCCAGTGTGCCTGGATTCTCTCAGCCACCTCCCAACATTTGCAGGCCTCCGTAAACATGATCCGCTGCATATTACAGTTGTTGTTTTTCTCAGACACGGTGATGCGATCACAGGATTGTTCGAGCATGCCTAACACACACACAAACACTTCACGCTCTGTCTCTCACTCTCTCTTCATTAGCCAGCCCCTGTGTTGGCCTGCGTGCCATTCATTAGCTTTTATCCTTCTCATCTGAAGAAAAGAGGGCTGTGTGTAATTAGTTCATCCTCTGTTTGTCCGGCATGCCTCACACATTATCATTCCGCCGCAGATAACGCTGCCACATCAGCCTCCTCCAGAGTGAACTTCAAACTATTAATGCCTCTCAAGAATGTAAATAAAATCCGCTTGCAAATCAACAACTAATGATTGAATGTAGAGAGGCCCTCAGGGGATATGAAGATGGTGAACCGCACTAGTAGGCTTCCTAACACTTTACCTCATTTGAAAGTACTCATGAAAGGCAGATTTTATACTTGCAGTGCAAACAGTTGCATGTTTGTTGTCTCACTGACTATTTTCACATGTTTTGCTACTGTTGAAAGAAAGCTATAAGAAGTTCTGTTTAAGTTTTACCTCACACAATGTAGCCGACACTGCAAGTATGTGGCAGCAGGAGCTCTGATCATGTGAGACCAAAGGTGAACTTCTTGGCACATGGTGATAGTGTCATGCTTTTGGAGATGCTTTTCATCAGGAGAGAAGTAAACAGGTCACAGTTGATGGTCAGATGGATGGAGCTCAGTCAGGGTATCTTTTTAATGCCACCATGAATGAAAATGAAGATAGAAAATACTATAAATAAGTGGGTGATTGGGGGATCCTGCTGTATTACAACCAAGCATAGCAAAAACTGAAATTTCCACATTTTCTTTGTGGCTCTTGACAATTAGCTTTGTGCTTCTCAAAATGCATGTGGATCTCTGCATCCTTAACCCCATAGTGCCAAGTTTACAAGTGTTTTTGTACAGACTGCACGTGACAATTGCAGTTTGGCAGCAGAAGTGAATCAGTGGCAGAAACAAACGTCATCCAGCCTACTAGCAATAAATGTGCAATTAACCATGGTAGACGCAAAAGAAGCTAGCAGCTCGTTACTGGTAGCCTCACCACATCGAGTCACAGAATGCAATGAAGGTGTCTGCATACAAATCAAACCTTTGCCAAACCAAAAACTCTGGCAAGGAAAAAAAACCCCTACAAAATACAAGATGCGATATAAAAATGTCTATAAAATGTTGAACTTTGAAAATCATTTTTTTTCTTCCACTTTACAATTATGTCGGTCCGTCAAATAAAATCTCAATAAAATACAGTAAAGTTTGTGGTTGTCCTGTGACAGAAGGTGAAAAAGGTCAAGGTGAATGAACGCCTCGATTGTTTTAGGTGAACAGTAAGGAAATCACAGCCTTTAAGAGGTTCAATTTTGGGACAATGCAGAAAGACAATAACCTTAAATACACAGAAGAAGCTCCTCCTGAGGTTTTTGTGGTAAAGGTGGAATATTTCAGACCAGACAGGTCAGTCATCATGCGCTTAACTTACTGAATCTAAAAGGCAAACCTCACCAAACAAAAAGATGTAACAAGCGGCTGCAGGTCAAGTTTCTGCTGATAATTAGTCTTCTAAAAAATTTCAAACAAAAGGTTCATCGAATTTGATTATTGTGTATTAGAGATGCATCGATTAGTCTTTATAAGGCAGATACTAATTTCTCGTGTTCCGACGTATGAAGTTCTGATTAAGACTGAAATATTTCCACATATATTTTTTAATACTATAAAAGCCAATATAAATTTAAGGAATAGCAAGATTTACCCAGTTTAGGATAAAAAGGATATCACTCACTTTCATCAGATTTTTGTAAAATTAAAAAAATAAAAGTAGACTGACAGGAAAGGACATGCGGCGAAGGTCGCGGGGACCGGGAGTCGAACCCACGACGTCCACGTCGAGGACCAAGGCCTCCAAACGTGGGGCGTGCTAACCCCCTGCACCACCACAGCACGCCCCATGCTGTACAGCATTTAAAAGGAAATACAAACAAAATAACAAACCAAAGGAAAGAGCAAAAGAAGAAAAAGCTAATAATGTTGATCCAAAGTAAATAAACTAGATACTCCTATTCGGGGTTGCTAGATAAGTATAAGTAAGTGTAAAATGTGTAAAACCTGGGAATGAAGGCTGGACGCCACACCACTTGGGTCTGAGGGGAAAAAAAAAAATCTAACTGTGCCTTTATTAACTCCTTCACTGCTGTGTTTTATCAGCCTGCAATGTTGTATTCAACTCCAGCTTTACAGCATGATGAAGTGTTGTTTACTCTTTTCGACGACCTCTCTGCCTTCTGTAACTGATTTCCTGCATTTCCTAGAACCCCTTGTGGCAACTTCTGGAGAACAGAGGTCGCCTTTTTCCATTTTAACCAGGCAGGAGAATGTGTCAAACTGTGAGCCCTTTCTTCAGAATAACATACTTTGTTTTGATGATTAAAACAGTGAATTCTAATATAACAATCTCATGTGTGATTTATGACGCAGACTACCTTTAGCTTTGAGTAAAGCTAAAAGTGTCTGAAAAGTAAAGCTAAACGTAGCTTTACTCAGAGTAAAACTACCTTTGCAGCTGCTGCATCAGTAGCTGTTGTCAGCTCTCTATGAAATTTGTAAACACGTGTCTAATGGATCCGAAATTGCTATAGGATACAGTTATGTAAAAAAAAAAAACGGAAAATATGCATAAACTTTGCTCTCACAGAATATTCTGAAAGATAATATCTAAGCCACAGATTTTAACCTTAAACTCAAGTGCAGGAGAATGATCCAAAGCACACCAGCAAATCCACCTCTGAATGACTAAACATAAATAAATGTTTGCGTAGCCCTGTCAAAGTCTGGACTAAAATTCAATAGAGATGTTGTTGCATGACTTTAACAGGATGAAATGGTTGAAAACACTCCAATGTGGCTAAATTAACACACTTCTTCAAAGAAGAGCCGGCTAAACTTTCTCCACTGCAATATCAAAGACTAGCTGCCAGCTAATTGCAGCTCGTCTGCTGAGTTTGTCAGCTGAGTTGTCTTAAGACTGATTGTGGCTGGTAGACATGATGAGGAGGAGCATGGGAGAGTCGTCAATTATGAGGCTAAACTTTGAAAACGTAATGTTACATTTTTGTTTTGGAAGCCTGGACATGGAGTTTATGGAGACGCTCTTATGTATTTCACTAGCTTACAGGTTTGTGTCAAAAAGAAAACTGGATTTCTTTCATGACAACTAAAAAGATGGCTGCGTAATTGGCCCCTAAACCTAACAACCAGTTGTTAGGTTTAGGGGCCAATTACTTTTTACATAAGGCCTGGCTAATTTGGATAGTGTTTGTCCCCTTCATCAATAAAATCACAATTTAAAAACAGCTTTCTTTCTTCTTTTTTTTAAGAAAAGGATAATAAAAGACCATGTTTTTAGTTGTCATGAAAGAAATCAGTCTTAAGACAGCTCAGCTGACAAACTCAGCAGACCTTTTTCTGGAAATACACACATGAGCGTACAGTGTTTGAACGGCTTCAGTAAATCCACGTGTTTCCACAGCATTCATTATCATCATAATAAAAGTGTCTGAAAAGCAAAGTAACAGAAGAACGCAGACACCTCACTTTCTGCTTTGTGCTATCATCAATCACCACACAGAGTTTCCTTCCCCCTCCCCTCTCTCTCTCCTCAAACACCAGTTGAAGCCATCATATAAGGAAAATAAAAAATTCACATGCATATTTAATTTCATTCTCCAGTGGCTCACACAAAGGAAGCTGCCACCTTTTAGGACACCTTTCGGAAAAAAGTCTCTATTAAATATGAGTCAGCTGGGAGAGAGAAAGAAGACATATATATATAAAAAAAATCACAAATGAAAAACTATCTAAATTATTGCCAGACTTCAAATGAAGTGCTGTTTATCTTCTCAAGCAGCCAAAGTGTTGTTTTACTCCCTTAGTCACAGCGTGGATGACAATCAGGATCGGTCAAGCAGGACGCTATCAGCGGCAGTCACTCTACGGTGACAAACTGCAGCTCTTCTACTCTTCCAACGTGGGCATTACTCTCAACGCACGGCTCGCCCCCATCAGAAAACAAGGCAGGTTTTATGGCTAGCTGGAGAAGGTGGTAAACATAACAAAGTGTGCAGCTCCCTGGAATTTAATGTGCTCGGTCAAAAGACGAAGTATAGATATCAAAGGCCAGGGCTGCTGGGAAAAAAAGAAAAAGCTGCCTTTATGATACAGAAAACAAGCCCACTAGCCATACACAATAAGATTTTTTAAATTATGTTTTTTTATACTTTGTTCCTGAACAAAGTATAATAGAACAGAAAAGCAGATGATTCATGGGCTGGTTACTGAAGTCAAGGTTTAGAAGCCGCAAAATATTTAACACACCAATCCTAGTTTAAAGTTATTTAAATAACTCTATTCACTGTATCATCATTTTGGCAGTGGTTATTTACACAAAAATGTAAAAGATAAATAAATAGCTGCTTTATGTGAAAAACTGACATTATTGTTCCTGCTGCTAATGCTGTTTGCAGATTTTTCCAATTGTGCTAAAGGTACATTAACCCAACTGGGTTATTTTGATTGACAGACTTGTATAAATTTGGCCACATTACCACTTATTGAGCAGAATATTATACTTTTATTGTCGTTCATCGCTTTATAGAGTAACACAAGCGTGACAAAATTCAAAATGGTTTATATATCAAATACACAATTGTTTTCTCAAGGACCTCAACAAGGACCGACTGATTTAATTTATACGCAAAAAATTATAGAATTAAACACCATTTTAATTCTACTAATAATATAATGCAGTCAAGTTCGGTTTACTTTGCCATATGATAAGTGTTTCAAATCATGAACTGATGACTTCATTTCATTGACTTTGCAGACATTCCTTTTGCTAGACATGCATGAGGCAACAGTAGAAGGGAAAGATTTCCTTTAAACAAAAAAAGTCATCAACCAGTATGAGCTGCCATCCCATATGGCAAAGAGAGGATTTGAAAAGACGGATCAAACACACAGGATGACTGATCCATGACTCCTTTCTATGTTGTACAAAAAATATTTAGTGTATTTGCTGTATCTCTGACAATGCAATCAAATAGCAGATATAGTTGCAGTAGATCTTTCAATGGCTTTGTGACAAACAAGATTTAAACACAGTCAGAGCAGATTTTATTCTATGAAGAAACAACATGAAGTTATCGGCAACAATATCTCCTTACTGGAAGGCAAAATGGTTAAAAGGGTTGAAAATAATATTAGCTGGTTTTTTAGCCTGGACATCTGCTTTGATAGAGTCTGAAGTTGGTTGCTCAACACCAACGATAGGTAGCTACTTTAGTATTAACACCATGATTATCTCCGTTTTCCAAAAAATAAAATATTCTTTGACGAAAAAAAGTAGTAGCCTTCTTTCTGCCAGCTAATCAGCAATGCATAGTGTTGTTTTACTTTATTAACAATACAAAGATGATAGCCGTAATTACCTGTCTTTAGCAGCAGAATAAACAATACTTGCATTTCTCTATTTGTGTAAATACAAAAAACCTGTTTTTTTTCCCTACTTTGGTCTCTCATACTGGCCCAAACCGAATGCAGACAGATCAGCAAGGTGACACGACAGGAGATTAAACTGATGGAGTGTCATGGTTTCACTCCTCACCAGTAAATTAAAAGACTTTTCCAAAAGGACTGTTGTCTGTGATCGACTTGAGGCGTGCACAGCCACAAGCTCCTGATACTGTGCGCAGGAGCTCTGGTTACCTCCGTGATCTAATTATCACTTGAGCCGTTATCGCATGCTCTCCATAACAAACGCCCCGGCTGCTGCACGCTTAGCCTCCACCTCTCCATCCGTGTGTGGCTAATCCGTCACCTACCCGGAGAGAGCGAAATACGTCCGAATTGATTTCATCCTGGTTTACATATTTACACACACACACGAGCGCATATTGTGCAATTAGGAGCACATTTATCGATGGTTTTGGCACCACTGGGAGCCACTGCCGAGCAGCCAGCTCCCAATAAATCTCCAGTTCCCGAGGCTGCCAGCGGGCAAGACTGATAAACCCCACGCAAAAAATGGACTGGGAATACTCTGAGCTTCAGGGCAAGAGAGTTTTCAGTCACTAAAATTGACAAGAGGTGTTGGAAACAGTTGATGTAAGCTGTGTGTTTACCCTAAACATTTTCCCGAGCTGATTGTGTGACAACTTATCTCTTGAAAAGAAAATATTTATCAGTATTTTAGTTTGCACCACACTAATCTGTTTCCAGAGTCTATCTGAACTCTGCCTCTATGAGTGCTTTGCCTTCATCATCTGGGTATAATATTATGAGTGTAGCATGCTGCCCCCAACAGGCTCCTGATGAAATGCATCGACTTTCTGCTGAATCTACACAGCATCCTGCTAACGAGCCAAACTACACCTCACAAGTTCAACCCAGAAAAAAAACAACAACATAAAACAAACAAACAATGAAACACATTCAGAAATAAGAACAGCCAGCTGCATTTGTTAGAGTGAATTTGAAGTTATGTCTCCTGGCTGCAGGGATCAGCCTCAGTCTGGACATGATTTATCCATTTATTGATTGGATAATATGGGTTAATGTTCCTTGTTTTCCTCCCGCCACATAGATTATGTGAAATGACCCCACTTAGGGACTTGTAAACATGCATTTAGAGAAATACAGTCACTATATTTAACAGTACTATTACAAGAATGTTAGTAAACCACAATCTGGTCAAAAATCTTCACTCTTTTTACAAATGAACCTTTGGATCTAACTTATTTGCGTCAAGTTTACAATTAAACCGGCCAAATCAAAAGTTTAATCAAAAGCTAGGAGAAAGTGGCAATGCAAACACCATCAAGAGTCCTGATAAACTTCTGATCAAATTGATCAGACGACAAATTAACTACAGCTAAAAACAGCTTGGGCACCAAACTACAGTGATATACATGTTTTCATTTAAAAAGTACATGTTTCTGCTTCTTATTACCCTCTTTTTATGCTTCTGTTGTAGATTAATGTATGATGAGGAATTAATAAAACTATTTTTGCCCCTCTGCTTTTTGTTTTGTGGCACCAATGCCCCCACCTCCCAATCTGGTCGTTCATTTTATTATTCTGGAAGTCCCACTGGGTAAAGATGACAGAAACGGGAGAATAAAGAGATTAAATGAAACTTGGTGATAATTAAAACAAATTTAAATACACCATATGTTCTGTTGTATTTGGAGAAACTGAATTGCTTTTGCATTTAAACTTAAAAAAAAGGAAAGAAAGAAGCAAACTTGGAATGATTTTCTCACAGATTCCAATAAATATCGACTATGCTATTTAAGCCCACATAAATTCAGTGTAATGCATTGGGGCACTTTATGCCTGAAATGCACTAATGAAAAATGACAGAAGGTTCTGCTTTAAGCTGAACCAGAAGCGCACCGGCGGCTCGTTTGCTGCGTGAATCCCTGGAGGTTAATCACATTAGACAGATCAAGATAAAGTTAGGCGCAAACAGTCCCCTCAGTCTACTGGAAACTTGTCGCGCAAACAGCGGCGGTAAAACGGCAGCAGAGCCGCCCACGCGGAGCGCACCTGTCCGCTGCGCGCGCCGTGGGACCGCAAAGGTGAGAACAAACTCCGCGGCTGAAAGCGGGAGTTCAAATGTGACATTCCCCCGAAATGCGAGAGGGAAGACAACACACCCGGGTCCACGCTTGAATGCGAAACGAAACGTTAGTGCGTTACTTCAAGGATTTTTACACCATAACAATGACTAATGCATCACAGAGAAGTGCTTAAACTCAGCTGAAGTGCATGTCTAACCCGTGCCATCGTGGCGTTAAAGGAGATCGCTACCTGCAAACGTCTTAGGGTGATCATCCTTACCTTTAAAAACTTCCCCTTGGACGGATAACAGGAGGCTCATCGCTGCAAACAACCAATTGATAACTTTATCCATCTCGGCAGCGCCGTGGTAGCGTTAACCCCCAGCCGAGGGGTTAACTGGAAACTCTTCTTTTTCTAACTAAAACTGTACTTTAGCTGTGTAAAAATCTAAAGTGGCTCCTCGGTCCTTTGTCCCCTGTCCTGCGGTGAGGGAGTAAGGGGCAGGGGGTGAGGACTGTAGCGGACACGGCTGCGTCTTTGCACTCTTTGGAGGAGGAATGTGTGAGTGAGTCCCGATTCCTGAATTACGCCTGGATTGAGTGGTCCGGTGCTCAGCTCCGAGAGAGGAGCAGCGGCTGTCTGCGCGCCGTCTGGCCGGTAGAGGGAGCGTCTGAGTCCCGACTGGGAGGGAGAGGGACACGCTGAGGGCTCCCAATTGATGCTGATCAGGAAAACATCTGCAACAATTTAAGTTTATGGAAGCATATCATTATCTTTTCTTCAGTAGTTTAGGTGCATGAACTTTACATGACCCCAGTCCATTCTGGTTAAAAATAAATAAACCATTCCATCATCTTGGCATTTAGTTTAACTGTAAGTGATATTTAGTTACCTTCAAACTTATAGTTAGAAATTTTAAGATGAAAAACATCAAGATTTGTGGGATAATCTTTTTAATGCCTGGATGAGGTCAGAGCAGTTACTCAGGAGAACTCATTGATTTTCTACTATAGGTGGTTAAGTTTATATTTTCAACAATTGCGCAATAATAAATTCTTTTTAATAACGGCTCTCACAAAAGTACGCTTTTTTATTTTTACAAACTACACACATACACTTGGGTTAACCATTATATTTCTACACTTAATTCTCACCTCAGCATTAACCTTATTATGAAGCTCCGCTGCATTAAACTGGGCTCTGGTCCTCATAGGGCAGGGGTGATCATCTCCACCCTTTGAGGGCCATCATTCTGCAACTTTTAGGTGCATCCCAGCTTCATCGCACCTAAATGTTCTTCTTCTTTTGCATTTTATTTTTTTTGTACTTTAAGTTGGGAAACCAGCATAAGATGCATTCACCGCCCCCAACCGGACTGGAATGTGGATGACAATGATAGTCAAACACACCTAACTTAAAAACTTGATAACGATAAATGGAACGCTGTTCCTTCAGGTGTGACGTCAAACCAGTTCCGACTTCCAAGGTAAACGGAACGCAGCAATACTTCAGGCATACATTTGGACTGAGTAAGGAAAACCAAAGCACTACATGAAAACTTTAAAGCTTTATGTTTGGAAAGATTTCCAACTGCTGGCTACTTACTCATGTCTAAAAAGAAACTGGTTTAGTGCAAAGGTTTTGAATCCTGCTCCACTGTCTGGCCTTTTTATGCGTTTCACTGCCTCCACACACCTGAATTACATAACTGGATGATTAGCAGCCTTTTGCTGCACTGGACAGCAGGTAAGTAGTGAAATCTTTTGAACCATCTAAAATGTGAAGGACAGCAGGTCCAGGGGAGCTGATAACCTGTTTCCTTTTCACCTTTGCCTTTGAATTAAGGCAAAAAATACCTAAAACAAAAGTGACAAGTTAAAACAAACACGCTGAAACAAAATCTTCAGAATCTCCATGGTCAGAACCAATCTCTAGCTAGAAAACACCCACAAACGTACCTATAAGAGGAATTTTAAAAAACTAGAGTCTCAACAGACTATTTTATGATGGCAGAACTTTTGCTTTTAGTGACAAGCTGCAACATATATCAGCTGTGGCAGTGGAGACAGACAGAACTGAAGCAAATGAGACAGAGCTCTCTTTCATTAAGCCCCTAGAGGTCAGTGGTTGTAATAGCAGGCTCCTGCCAACTCTAAACAGTCTAGAAAAAAAAACTATGTGTTGGAGCAAAGATTAATCCTCAGACCCATTTAGGACTGAAATTGTACACCTCTCCTCAAGGCTCTGAGGCCCAGAGGAGGAGGGTTGATTATTTGTACTTGAGCAGATACTGGATCATGCAACAATTCAGTTACCACAGACGCAGCACAAATCTCTAAAAGAATAGCTGCAAAAGATGCAAATGAAAAAGAAACACCCAAAACTTGATGTTGCAATAAAATGTTTTACTGGGGTCTGAAAGCTATGATGTAATAAATCCACATGATTTTCAATGACTGAAAACATTGTTGTGAAGAGAGTAGACATGACTTTGTATCAAAATAATATATATATATCAGTTATTTCATGCTAAAGCTCTGAATAGTTGATGGTAAAAACTACAAAATTGCTCATTTTTATTAGGTTTTTTTTTTATCTCTGCTCCTGCAATTTATCTTAATATAACCACAACATTAGCCTAATAAAACATTTATTTTTGCATTTCTTATTGAGATGTTTTTGTTTATTGCATAATAGCTAATCTAAGTCAGAAATCATAATTTAAAACACAGTTCATAAATAATACCCACTGATTATTGTAGTTATTACGTTCTAATCATTTTTTTCATGTGCTATTTTTTGCTAGAAATAAAATACAATTTTCTTTCCTAACTAGACATGTTCCTGTCCAAGCTTTGTACAAGTAGCTTTATAATGTTTGGCAGATGGATTTTTAATCCCAGTTCACCTTGTGTGTCCTTTTTGATCAAATTCATGCATTGATCCCATTAAAGGGAAATGCCGGCTGACATTCAAAGGAACTTCATTAATTGGCCTGGAAAAAAAACAAAAAAAAAAAAACAAGGTTGCCTCATTATAGCAGAGATTTTCAAAGCTCTTATGGACATTATGTAACTCCAAATTAGTCTTATTTAAAATAGCAAGTGCAAATAACATTAGGTTATTTGTCTGTGCAGCGGGAAGGAGATGCAACTAGTGACAAAGTCAAACAATGTCACATTCCCTTATTGTTTTTGCATGCATAAACATACCCAGCAATTTCTCGTCTACCAGCAGTTTTTATGGCTAATTAAAATTCAAGAAGATTGACATAGGTCATCATTTAGTCCCAAAATGACCTCCTCTTGTCAAGGATATATGGCTCCTGTCGCTGTTTTCCACCATGAGGACACAAACAATGGCTGAGGCATTTCAAAGAAACGCCTCACTGTGGTGTGTAGGTATTGTCTTGGCAGCAGCGGTTCTGTTTCAAGGAATGCATGAAATCCAGACCGAGCAGAGCTGTCATGGGAGTTGGTGAGAGTATGAACTTCAGGGATTGGTTGGAATGAGCGGATAGCGTCGTTGTTTGTGTGTGTCTTCAGCGTATAGAGGGAGAGAATCATCGGTGTGTTTGTGAGCGTGAAACTGAAGGCTGTGTTTCAGCGGTTGACCATGAACACAATTTGAAGTCGTGTTGAACAAATATATCCTGCCTCACTCCAGTGGCTGTCTGATACGACACCACAGAAGTGACAGACCATCCGATGTCATCACCAGGTCTCAAATCTGTTATTTATTACTAACAAAAAAAACCAGTGGATCTTGGAGCTGTTTCTGCTCACTAACACCGCTGTCTTCTTGTCAATGCTTAGATCATTTGGTCAAGTTTGTTTTATACAAAAATATACATTTTAGCTTACTTTACCTTTATGATGTCTTGTAATAGTGTCTATACCTCTTTAGCTATTTTGTCAGCCCCAAAATTGATGTATTTTACTGTGGTTCTAAGTCATGCACTGACAAAGTGGTGCTTAATTGCAAATTAGAAATACATGGTTTAAAAACAATCTGAAAACTGAGTCATGTGTATCCATTTCTCCTCTACTCTGATACCCCTAAATAAAATCCAGTGCAACTAAGAAGTGTCCCTTTACTAATCAGGTGATTAGCAAATATAGTCCAAGTGTAGTGCATCAGTTCTGCAAAGGCCTCAGAAGTTTTTTTTAGAGAACATTAGTTAACAGCAGGCATCATTTGGTCAAGCGTTAAACTTCTCATTGTGTTTTGTTCAGTGCTTGAACATCTGAAAGTGGATAGAGTACGGCACAAATGCAAACCTACCAGTTCATTGCCTTCCCTATTAACTGACAGGCCAGACAAGGTGAGCATTAGTCAGAGAAACAGTTGAGAGCCACAGGGTAACTCTGGAGGAGCTGCACCACTCTACAACTCAGAAGGAAGAATCTGTTGGCAGAATAACCTTTTGTCATGAGCTCCAAAAATCTGACCTTTATTAAAGGGTGACTGTAACGTTTTAAGCGTTGATTAAACGAAGCCATAAGAAGTCTTGTCTGCAGTTTGAAATAAAACATGTGGAATAAGGTACTCAGGTTAAAATGAAACTAACATTTGCTTCTTAGCCTTCGTGTGACTCACAATCTATAGCAGAAAACATCCACTTTACACTACTATGACACACCATCATCAGTTTTGAAGACGCTTTTTTTCATGACAGACAAAGAAGTAGGTTGTAGTTTATGAGAAGATGGATCTAAAAATCAAAAAACCTTTTCAGGACTGCAAAATAATTTGCCTGCTAACAAGACTGAAACCACAAATGTACAGCTCTGAATAGATTAGGTCTAGGTTTATTCACATTCAGAAAGACCAAGTCAAAGTCCAAACTTAAAATCTGGGAGAAGACATGACAGGTGAAGATCCTGTCACTCCAATTTGACTGAGCTTAAGCGCTTCGCAAATAACTCTTTGCAAAGATTTTATTATGTAGATGTGAAATGTTGGAAGAGAAATATCACCTAAGTACCTGCAGCTCTTCATTTGAGCCAAAGATGGTCCTGCAGAAAACTGACTCAGTAGGGGAGAATACAAATCCATGGGTAAAAATATCCACTCTAAGAAAATGAAGTTTGCAGTGGTAGGGTGACATAATGTGAAAAATTATTTTCTAATTCACCATATGCATCTCCCTTTCAACTTTTTCAATGACCTATAGAACTATGGAAAATCTTAAGTCACATTTCATTGCTTTATATACTATGCTTTAATGGGACAAGACTTTCTTCCCAGGTGTTTTCTTTATAACGGTCTTGAGAAATATTTCTATAGGCTTTTCAATGGTCTTTCAAGGCCTTTGGGTTTCAACGCTAATGTGGCTAATATGTGGTTTGAAAAGATCCTATAACAAATGAGATTTCAATGCAACTTGAGATTTCTTTGACTTAATCTAGAGTATAAGAAACACAAATAATAACAGAGACATAATAAAGTATTTCATCATAAAAACGTAACTCCCAAAGAGCAACGACTTTACTCTGAGCTCCACTGGATGGAAGAAAACATCAGTTCCTCTTCAAGACTAAACCCAGCCAAATTTCATTTCATGTATGTATAATTGCATTCATATGGTCAGGTCCTATGGTTCAGGTGTCAAAGTGGTAAATAAAGAGCACTGATTGTTGGCTAAACTCATTCTTCACCACAACTGCACTGAACCTACCATATCATTGCAGACAGTACATCTATCCACCATCTGCTCCATCCTGGGATAACCTGGGAACAAGACACAAAGAGAACTGAAGTTCTTTGCTTGAGGCAAAGCCTGACCCCATGGCCCAGATCAAATCCTGACCTCCATTTCTTTTGAGAAACATCCACATTAGCAAATTTATGTTGAATACATATAGCAAAACAATATTGCTTGTTTGAATGAAAAGATGAAATGCTTTTCATTTCAACAATGTGAAATCGGTTTGAAAGATGGTTTAGGTCAAAGGTGCAAAGTCCAGGCCTGAAGAGCTACTGTCCTGCAACTTTCAGATTCGTCTCTTGTTTGACACCTGAAACAAATGAATGGGTCATTTTAAGTCTCCACAGAGCCGAATGACTTCTGATTAGGGGATTCAGTCATTTAATTCATGTGTGTCTTTTGCAGGATATTAGTTTTTGAAGAATTAAGAATTATTTCTTCAGTATTAATGTACATGATTATCAAATTAGACATGCCATAGACAGACTGTTTACACCTCCTACAAATACTTTGAAGATATTGGCTTTATATAGATTTATGTTCACACAGAACAACTTTCTAAAAACATGTTGAAAAAATAAGGTACTAATGGCTTAAACATGTGTATGTAATATAAAAAACAGAACTGGAATCCGGAAAAGATTCTTTCAAAAATAAAAAACTTAGCATAACATATTTGCCAAATTACGTTTGTCATAACTGCAGACTGCAAACACGAATATCTGAACTTTGTTTCATGCTGCAACAGTAACCACCAACAGTGGAGGAGCCCGTTAGTCTGCAGCAAATTACTTTTTACTCCTTCATGTTTCTTCCTGTGGCGACTGTTTCCATTAGTTTGTTACGAAAATGATTAACTAAATAACAAATTGTAATTGATATAACTGGGAGTCTGATTCTTTGTCAATAAGAAACCCTCTCACCCTGGGTAAGGAGCGTCAGTGTGACTGAATAAGTCACCGAAATTTAACTGCACTCCAAAGAAAAACTTATTAAGTCTCTCCTCATGTGGCTGCCTTACAGCAGGGGTTTTGCCGTTTAATTCCATTGTGATTATCCCCTGCCTTGATTGTCAGAGGCTCAAAATGAGATTGATTAGCTGTCCCTCATTTTAAGAAATCACTGGTTGCCACCGAGGCTAAACTGTTTTCTAAGCTTTGGATTAAGAATGCAAAATAGCTTTGAATGAACTGCACAGGAGCCAGTCGGCGCTCACTACTCTCTTAGAAATTAAACAGTGTCCTACTATAAATGGAATTGGTGAAGCGGCTAACTATTAAATAGGATCAGTAAATCCGATAAAGCCCATTGTTGATCCCAGCTGACCACCAAGTTCACGAGCTTTAATGCTCACAGGCAGACGGGTAAACTGTAAAGGAGCACATTACTTTCCTGACATGGTGTGTTCTGCACTTTATAAGAAAATGCACAAGAGAGACTTTCCAGAAGTGGATTTAAAAGGGAGTTAATCTCAAAAGGGAAAATTGTTATGACTAGTAGAAGCTAGGATTTGGAAAGTGAAGAGGCGCAAAGCTGCAAAGTACTGCAAATTTGTTAATGTGTTTGTAAGAATAAGTAACATTTCTGTATTTTCTCTCATTTGCAGCGATAATTTCTCAGAAAAGTATTATTGTTTTCCATTCCATCACAAATTAGATTTATTTATTCACTTCTAAATAAACCTAAAATTGAGACTTTTCACAATTTTTATATTTCCTTTAATGTATTTTATTGAGATACTATGCAGTGATGTCCAAGTAGAAGGGAACTGATAAAAAGCCTTTTAAAACCTGTTCAAATAGAAATCTGAATAGTTTGGCATGCAGTTCTATCCACCCCTCCTTACTTTGACACCTTTAAATGAAATTCTGTAAACTGAGTGTAAACCTTAGTTATAGTCCAGCTTTGCTGTGATGGCCTCAGAGGTTTGTGTGAACAAATTTCTGAACAAAGAGGATCATGAAAACCAAGAACACACCTGAGACAGATCAGGAGAAAAACTTTGTTAGGTTATAAAACAATATCTAAAGCTTCGATCATCTCAGAGTTCAGAGAGTTCTGTTCATTTCACAATCTGAAAGTGACAGTGTATGCCATAACTGCAAATCTATGAGACAAGCCCACAGCAAAACACGGTAGTGGCAGCGTCATGAATGTTCACAGACACTCCATGTAATATTCAAAGAATATAGATATTCAAAACCAGAGTACATCCCGAAAATCGTGAAGCTGTAATTGTAGCAAATTGAGTCAAATTGCTTAAATAAAAATGCATGCCACACTTTTCAGATTTTATGATTATATCAGTCGTAAAATAATATTATTTATGTTTATTTGTACAAAACATAGATAATGTATTATGTATCTTCAACTTCACAAGTATGCATAACTGTGTGTTCATTTATTACAACAAATCATAAAACAATGCCTTGTAGTTTGTATTCACAACGTAATTTAAAACAAAAATGTTCAAGTGTTAGAAACTTTGCAACATACAATGTTACATCTTTGTTTGATTTGAAATATTTTTCTGCACAAATGTTTTATCTCTGCTTTTATTTATTTGTTTTTCTACATTCCCATAGTTTTTTCTGACATTATTTATTGTTTATTTTCAAAATATAAATGCTACGTTTTATGATTTCTAACTGGGTGACTTCTTCATGGCTAACAATGGGCTTTAACACAAAATATGCACATAAATATCTGGAGATTAAGTTTTTATAGCCATAGTCATGTTTATATATATCTTATTTCTTGGAAAAGGTGTTTGTCAGACTTTTCTTTCCAGGTTCCCTTAAGAGCCCCACACAGAACCTGAAATCAGGTCATTTGGCTCATGCCGATGCAACACTTCTATATGTGCTTTCTTTGACAGCATATCCCATGATCACTATCTGGGACAAAGACTTATTCAAGAGGGCGTCATCCATCATGAATGCATAGACTGTGTGTGTGCGTGTCTGTGCGTGAATGTGAGCGGCGCTGTGATGCAGTAACAATAATTTACCAAGAGAGGTCGCTTTTCTGCCGTTCATCGGTCTCACTTGAAATAAAATTAGACATGTAGTTTTAGGACTTGTTGTAGAAACTTAAGCTTATAAATTTCCATCACAGATAAAATGGCTGAGCTGCAACAGATATAGCTGCTTACTTCTAATAATAGGATACTTTTTCTTACTCATTAAATCAAAACAGCTGCTTTACCCAATGAACCTGAATTCACACTCTTGCATTCCAATAATCATTAATGAAATGAAATTAAAAACATTTTTAATAGCACAACAGGTCGACATTTTTAGATTCAAATATTTCCAAACCAGAAGTATTTGTGCTATTTTTAATGCTGAAAACACACTGTTCAACCAGATTACTACCATATGCAATCCATGTTCTGAAAATGTATAGAAAAGTACAGCAGTAGGTTACTGAATATCAGGATTTTGTTTATTTCCGCTAGATTCAATAATCTTTAACCACTTCATTGATTGATTTTACTGCGTTTCATTTTAGAATAATAAGGCAGAATTTAGCATTTAAAGTCATTTAGGTTAACATGTGTCAACAAATATGGCAACCTGCGACCGATGTTGGTTTATCTAACATTTTTAAATACATGGATGTTTCATATGAACTTTACCAACACTGAGAAATTCAAGTTTATAAACATATCAAACAAAGAACATACTTTCTGTAATTTTGTTGGGAAAATTTAATTTAAAAATTCATTTATTTCCACTAAAAATGACTAATTTAATATCACGCATAGACGTATCATAACAGGCACATGAACATAACACTGTTACTCAAGATTTTGAAGTTGAATTGACAAGTTTGAACTTCAGACATTAAGTTTGATGTGAGAAAGTAGTCCTCTCTAAGCTTTCAATCTAATGTTGAGTCAGAGAGGAACCACTTCCAAAGTGGATTTCTGTCATTGTGGGGTTTAACCACTATAATTTGACACTGAACTGAAATTCTTCAAAAGATTATTTTATAATCTAAAACCTTTCCTTCTTTTTGAAAACACAGAGTTTAGTGAGAAAGAGGGATTTTGGTGGGGAAATGCACATATTTTCATACCACCACTGAGAAGGTATAACTAGTTTTGTCTTTAGACTGAGATAACTCAAAGGAAAAAATAACTAAAAACTACTTCTTCAACTCGTAATAAGATCTACATTATGTCAAAGTATGTTTTTCCTCAACAAGTTTAGAAATGTTTATTTTTCTTTTTATCATACTACTAGCACTTTTTAGGAACAGACAGTTTTCACAAGAGTAAAATCCTTCTTGTTTTCAGTGATTAGATGTACAATGCAGCATAAAACAAGTCACACTTTTTGGAATATGAACGCTGCACCTGCTGTTTTTGGTTGGGCTTTTTCAGAATGGGCAATTTGATTTGACCGGTAGCAAAGCCTGAATATGTAAAAATGTATTTTAGTTGCATAGAAATTGAGTTGTTTTAGAAGAAAAAAAGTCGTTTTTCCTAAACCTTAGAAACTTTGCAGTGGACATTCAGTTTTAGAGAATTTTGCAGTAGATTTCCTCTTTAACAAACACATAACATACTTATAACATGAATAATGCAGCTTAATGGTTAACAGAAATGACCATGAAGTTTATATTCAGAGCTGAATGTATTTTTCAAATGTTTAACTCAACTCCTGTGTTAATGTTTCCTGTCCAAACTGGAAATTTAATTCAAACAAACATCAAAAGCATATTAAATTAGCTTAATTAAACTTTTATGAACCTTAATTTACCTTTACTGCATTTGGAAAACATTTTATTCCCATCTTTATTGTCAGCTGCTTGGTGGTGCAGCACGGATCACCCTCTGATGCTTTGATCTGATGAATGGAACAACATTTAATCATCTCCATGTTGTGTGTGTGTTTCTTTTTAATCTGTTGAGGAATCTTCAACACCCCCTACCCTGCTCTGCTGTTCTTTCCACTGACTTTACACACCTGATCCCTGTGACCTGAATACAATGAGGAGAGTTGCTCTGTAGTTAAACTTACCCCTGTCAGACTCACGCTGCAACACCAGGATCAGCTGACGAGCAATCAGCGCCCAAATGTAGACTTGTGAATTTTTAACACCAGCTGCACAACTTATCTCGACCCCATTATATAACAAAACTGGATATGCGAGTTTGAAGAACTATAATGCTATTCAAGCAAAATTCAGAATGTCTTTACAGAGTTATAGTGATAAAGTGAACGATTTTAAACAATATTAGACTTACAGCATAATAACCATGCTTTGAATGAGCAAATTTGCAAGTACATGGTAACAGTTCCTTGTTTGGGCATAAAGTAACTGTAGAGAGCACTTATTTAACCTTGCATTGCCTCCTGGACAAGCTTAAGAGAAGAGTTATATTACAGTGGTGAACACTTTCATAAACCCATCCCAATATTTTTGTACCACAACACCAAATCCTTTTCTCATATGCAATTTATCAGAAATATATTGATGTGTTCAATGTTGGTCTTGTGGTTCAGAAAAGCTATTTCATATTCAGAAGGACTAATTTTTCCAGACCTAATAAAAAACAAACAAACAAACAAAATAAAACAACAACAAAAAAAGAACTGTGATGTACCACTTAAAATTAAGATCAACCTCGAAGTTCCAGCTCAGACATCAACTGTAGCATCATTTATCAGCCATATTTTCTTGCTGTGTTTGCACTTGTCAAAGTACCAGAGTGTCCTGAACCTCATTGACTAGAAATGTCATTCATTTAAGTGCTACTGGGGATCCTTAGGCCATGCCACCCTGGGTGGAGAGCCATATCCTCCTTATTAAAAACCACCACTAGTTCTAAATAATATGAAATCCAATATGGTGAATGGCAAATATCCATGAGAAGGCATGCCAGCTCATAGAGTCTGCTTAGTTGAATTACGGAGCCATGAACACTCCAAGAAACACAGAATCTTTACATGTGCATGTAATATTCCTCTCTATGATCAGAATGTTCAGATTAACCAGGCCCTGAATCTGGTTAGTAGTGGCTTGCAACCATTTGGAAGCCATTGCTTCCAAGTGAAAGAAGACCAGGCCTATCATGCTGTAGATCAAACGGCAATCCTTGAGGGCCAGAGTCCTGCATAAATGTCCTACACGCTTGAATAAAATGACTAAACTGCTTCACTGGCCTCCACAGAGCAGAGACATATCTAAAAGTTGCAGGACACATGCTCTTGAAGGCTGGTGTTTGAGACCGTTGCTGTAGACATATCAGAGTGAGTTTGGTCAAATGGTGCATGGCCATCAGGGTGCCGAGGAATCATCAAACAAGCACCACACAAACAGTGGTGCTTGTTTAAGTAGGCTTGAGGTAGTTATACAGGGCACTGAGTCCACCTTGCAACACCTCATGGATAGGCTTGAGGAGCGGGTTGTGAATTATATGAAGTCCTTTATCCAGTGGGTGGCAGGCTAACCGCCTGAGTCTGCTCAGCTGGTACATCTCATCAGGCACACTTTGCAGCTCGTTAAAGTCCACATTGAGAAGCTCTAATGAATCCAAGAAACACAAAGTCTTTGGAAGAGTGTGTATGCTGTTTCCCTCCACGATCAGGATCTTCAGGTTAACCAGCTCCTGAATCTGATCTGCTATGGTCTCCAAGCGGTTGCATGCCAAGTGCAGGAAGACCAGTCCTTTCATGCTGTAGACGCAGGAGGGGATGTGAACAATGCGGTTGTGACTGAGGTTGAGTTTGGTCAGATGATGCATGGCAGCCAAGCTGCTGGGGAGGCTGGAGATCTGGTTGTTGGCCAAGCTCAGCACCTCCAGACGTGTGCAGGAGCCCAGCTCCTCAGGGACCGCACTCAGGCGGTTGTGACAGGCGAACAGCACGCGAAGCTTCTTCAGCAGGCCAATCTCAGGGGGGAGACTGGACAGGTTGTTTCCCAACAAGTTGAGAATCACAAGATTGTCCAGAGAACCCAGGGTGGGAGGCAAGGAGCACAGACAGTTCATGGACAAGTTGAGTTTCTGAAGATCCTGGAGCTCCCACAGCTCGACGGGGGTTTCATCCAACCCCCGCATGGCTAAACTCAAAGTACTGAAACCAAAGTGTACGCTGGTTTGTTTACGGATCCTCTCCGCTGCACAGGACAGGCTGGGTTGCTCGTCTCTAATTGTACCCTTCCTCCTTTGGCCCACACTCACCTCATTCAACTCTGAGTTGGACAGGCTGCGGGACTGCTTCCCACCCATCACCTTCGTAGCGATAATGTTTCCGTCACTTATAACAGCGTGCAATTAACTCAATCACCAACTCCTGAAGCAATGAGAGGTCTGCTAAAGACAATTGCAGCTGATTGATCTCCAGGGCTCTTGAATGCTGTCAGCAGCAGTTTCACTGTACCGCCTGGTTGCTCGTAACACTCACATTGATTCCTGGCTGAGTTTTTCCTCACCAAGCTAATGCGACAGAGCGCCGTACTACAGACCCTGTGATCTGCATGTCCCAGATCCTTTCTTACTGGATTTCATTCCCCAGCTGCCCCTGTCACTTTTCAAGCACACACATGCCATTTAGATCCCCACCCACCGAAAGGCAGGCATGAGATGTTGTGTGAGCACAGTCATTTGAGGCCACTGCTACAGCTAATAATGTTATTACAGATAATAGAAATAACTACATTTAGAACCCTCCACCTTTACTTGCACCCTCTTTTTAAAGACGTGTAAAAATGATCTTTACATAATCTTATGCTAAATGCATTTATTCGGTGAAGAAGCAATCCCCCTGCTGCTAACACAGCTTAAAAGCCAGTTTTTTTCAACATAGCAGTGCTTTGTACAGAGAGAGGATCTTGGGTATTTCTGAAGACTGATGTGGCCCAGGAATAAGGGTGAGTTTGTGTGCCTGGAAAAATTTTCCTGTTAATTTGGCCACATATTTTCAATCATAATCCTGCTGAAGGACTAAAAGATACAAATGCCACCACATTTGTATTTACTGATACCATGAGTTATTAGTATCATATACTTGAACAAGGTTCACAAGAGCTTTGTATGGAAAACTGACCTACAGCATCACAGATCTTTATTTAGCATCAAGTACAGATACTTATCCATTATCTGTTCTAATTCCAGAACCACCCAGAGAGGTTCTGAAAAGCGCTGTCTTATGCTTAACCAAAGATCCTGGCTTAGTTAAAGTGCCAGTTGTGTTTTTCTAACTTCAAATGTTTACGTTTGTGTGAGAGACAAAAGTAAACAAACCATTATCCTATAACTTGCACAATAGTACAATATAGTGGCTGTTTTAATTGTGTTCACATATTTTGGCATTTTTTGTTCATTTTTCTTACATATATCTAGATTTTTTCCCCTAACATTCCTGGTAAGTCATTGCAACAAGTTTCTGCAGCCGTGAGCTATGGAGTTTGTTTATTGCCTACCTCCCTCACCATTCTTCTTTGCGGTATCAAGATAAACTCAATCCTGGCTGGTTTGTCACAGTTCCAGTTGTATAAAACTTGCCACAGTTATTAGCCCTGTTGCCTTGCAGCAGGAAGGTCGTAGGTTTAAATCCCAGCCAGAGACATTCTGAATTGGGTTTGCATGTTTTTTGTGCATGAGTTATCCTCTCAGTTCTCTGACTTCCTCCCACAGAACCAAAAACATGCCTTTTATATTCATTGGCTCTAGGCTAGCCTTAGGTCTGAGGTTGTGTGTACTTATGTTTATATGATTGTCTTTCTCTGTGTTGCCCTGTGATAGACTGGCAGTGGCAATCTATTGTCGGTCTACAATGTTTTTAATCCAATGATGGCTCCAGACAGGCATCAGCCCATGGCATCAATATAAAAAATGGATGGATTGATTTGAAGCAGACATGGGCAACTTTAGCCAAACAGATCTCAAGTGATATATTTTCTTTCCTTTTCAATTTTAAAGAGTGAATAAAAGAAATGTGCCTCTGTTCCACATCATTCAAAATCAAAGAAATGGGAAGTCAAGGGTTAGTTTCTTCACATTTTGATCGAACTAAACTAGTAAGCAAGTATAAGCTTGAAATAAGAGACAAATTTATTTAAAGGAAAACAATATTTATATTACTTTGTCGGTATAAATTGAGTTACAGCTGCTTTAAGAATTTTGCTATGCACAACATTTTACACATTCATCATAACGTCATTGTCTCGTTCTTCTCACCATTATTCACACGTCAAACCAGCAACAGCTCTAAGCACCATCATAATACATCAGTATGAGCTGCTTCAGTCTCAAGTGCAAAAGGACACAGAGTATTCCAGTATGTTCCTATAACTCTGCTGATACTTAATTCTGCTATTTAATTTCACTTATATCGCCCCCAAAGGGAAGTATCTCTCTTTACATAAAATAGTACACTGAAGCACATTTACATTTTTGAATTTGCCTTTCCCTCCAGCAACCACGGCGGTAAAAACTTCTTAATGCGCCGTCCCTGAAGACATTTTTCTTAAGTACTTCCTAGCAGTTGTTGCTCAGGGGTATTTATTCATGTTCTTTTCAAAATTTCAAACACAATTTAAATAATTATATGTTTTCAGCATTTGCTTGAGCTGAATATATACATATTTATTATTTCTTTAACTGACAATTCACATAGATGAATTCCATATTATTGGGACCATGAAAGTGAAACACTCTGACTTCTTAAAGCTTGCTCTGTTAAGAACAGCCACCTTGCACACACAGATTCAAAATAATTCATGCCCCGAAGGCAGAGAGGGGTTATATATAGGTGAAAATGTGTTATTAGGTAATCATTCAAAAATGTCTCTGAACATCAGCCATCAGGTTTAGAGAAGGGGAAGTAGTTCAAGGGCAAACTGAGGTTTGTGAGATGAGGAAAAGTTTTCAGGCAAAAGGCTTCAAGGCTTTTTAATGGTTGTTAATGAATGCAAAGTATTATGAAACATTCAACAACCTCAACCCTAAATGAACTCTTTCATTTTTCAATTTGTGTAAAGAGAAACATATTGGGTGCAGGATGTTTATGTGGATGTAATTTTTTTTGCATTACCGTAAATACCTTTAAAAAGAAAATCAATGTGACTGTAATCTTGCGGTTTCATGTCTCCATTTACTTTCAGTGCTGGATTTCTTGGCAGAGCTTTATGTTGTCTGTTTTGAGATTTCATCTTAGCTGGGTCCGAAAGGATTCTCCTTTTATTTGTAATCTTTGTTGCCTTTTGATTTTTGTTCTCCCTCAAAAATCTTCTTTTTCTTTTTGGTTTTGTATTCCAAAAAACAAAACAAAAAAAGATAAGCCTGATCCAGGGAATTTGTGTGTCACCCTCCACTAGAAAGATGTACTGCTGCCGGTAACTTTGTTTACACTGTTTTCTTCCATAGAAAGTTCAGTTGATCCTGTGATTAACCACTGAGCTCTATATCGTTTCTTGGACAGGCTCACATCAAAAGTCCTTTGGGACCTCTCACCAAAACCTTGCTCAGGATGAGGGATTGCTGCAAACTCAGTGACTCAAGCAGTTGGGTTTCCTTGTAGAAAACTTTTTACTAATCGAAATGATAAACCAAACTGAAAGACTGAAAGTCTCCTACGTGATCTCATAAGGCTTCCTGAGTCTGAGCAGGACTAGAAGACGGTCATCACTCTCCTCCCAGCGCCATAATCAAAGTACAAGGATGACAGTTAGCAGTGATACTTACCTCTGGGGACTCTGTAGCTTTGCTGTGAGCAAGGCAACATCAGCACTTATGAGTGATAGGCTCGACTGTGTCTGTGCAGAATTGGACATCAGAGCTGCTAAGGTGCATTGACCACTCAAGCAGATGCCCTGCTTGTGCAGCAAATCTCATCTGGGATTTTCTTTCGAAATGTCAATATCTCAACATCAAAATACTGTGTGTAGTAAAAAAGACGCTGAGTACTGGATTTCTGGTGTCGGTGCTTGGAAATGCGTTTTCACCCCAGACCCTGTAGCTTGGGTGAGTTCTGCTATGTGGATGTTACACAGATATGTGTGCCTCTGCAAATTTCTCATCCAGCTGGGGAGAGTCATATCCTGCTATCATCTTTTTTTACAAGAAAAGCAACACCTCAGCTGTATCTGTCAGAGCTCACCTTCCTTCAATGTGCAAATGCATCACCAGCGAGACAACACAAAGTCCAGAGAAAATACTGTCAAACGTGCTATGAACCTTCATAAATATGCCCATTACATCTAAACAGCATTGCATTACCAAGAGATAGCAACCATTTATGAATTGAGGAAATTGGTGGGTTACAGAAAGTAAGTCGTATGGTGGCACATTCCAACCAATAATGTCAATGCTTTGCAAAAGGGCTATGCTAACTTTGCTGTAATTTTTTGCCAATTCATCTTCGCAATTCAGCTTCAAGCTCAGTCATTTTGGATGGAGAATCTCTGTGAATGTGTGTTTTCAGGTCTTGCCACTGAATCTAAAATTGGGTGTAGGTCTGGACTTGAACTGGACCATTTAAACGCATAAACATGCTTTGATCTAAACCAGTCCATTGGTGAACCAGTGGTGAAAAGTGGGTCTGTTTCAACAATAGCTTCCTCATTGTCCATCACATGTGTACTGTGGATCTCTACAGCTCCTTTAGAATTGCCAATGGAAACTTTAATTGGTTTTCTGATTAATAATTCCCTTGCCAAACATGTCGGCTCACGTGGATGATGCCCATATAGAATTGCAGCTGCAGTGCCCAACAAGATATTCAGAGCTTGAGATATTGTTTTATAGCTTAGTCCTCCTTTAAATGTCTCCATAGTTTTATCTTTTGATCTGTCTGTTTTCCTTGATCTTCAGTATGTTGTTTGTTCTCTAATGTTTCATAGCAAAATCCTGAGGCCTTCAGAGAACAACAGAATGTGTAGCATAGTGGGCTGAATGCAATGTGCTCCATACATTTCGGGTTTTATGTTTGTAAAATATCTGCAACATTTTCTTTTCACTTCATGACTATACATAAGATTCCAGAAATGCTTCCTGTAAAAAAAGTTTCTATAACCCCGCCCTGTAACATGCTATTATGTTATTGTGACAAGAGATGCTTGCCATGCATGACTTTTTGAATCAAATTTCTACTTTGAGCATAACAACAAATGAGCAAGAAAAGCTTTCAGTTTAAATGAAAAGAAAATGGGATTCACCGCTCCTCTTACAAGCAACACCTTAATACGGAGCCCCATTAGCGCCAAATGAGGATGACTTATTCAACCTGAGAAGAGTAACACCCCGCTGTCCTCAGGGTGACAAAAATGATCTCATTTGAGGAAACTCATCTGCTTATGTGGCACAATAATGACTCTGGATGAGCTGCCTTTTGAGAATTCACTTTAACATATATGCCATTATTACTCGTTCATTACTTTGGGGGATTCTGGCAGTGACAGATGATATATAGCTTCATTGTTGGAGAAGCTGCTGTAGGTGTCTGGATCCTGTTGAAATGTTAGGAACAGACGCCAAGACCTCAGACTCCTGAGTCTATATAGGAGACATATTATTCCCTGCAGCCAGTGCTTTCACAGAAGAATGTGTTACTTCTTTAGACAGAATACAAGATCAGGTCTGAGAAACAAGAATTATGCATTTAGCATGCCCTTTCAGATAAAATTAGTACCGTGCAAAGGGAAAAAGCCTGCAAACAGGGCTGCACCTGAGCTAGTAATCGTCTATTATTCAGCATGTGCAGATGTGAATATTCACACTGGTGGACACTTTCCATTTGTGCAAATGCATGCATTCCCCCCCTCCCTATAGCTAATGAAGTCAGTGGGAAGAGGCAGCACATTTTTTTTGACAGAATTTGAGGACATGTCAAACATGTGAATTGCCATCTGGAAATTGGCTGCAACGCTGCTCTTTCCAAACCTCCAGGTGACACAAAGGATCTGCTCAGCAATGCAAATGAGCAGGGAGGAGTGTCCATCGAGCCCGCTCAGAGGGATGGATACAAGGCCAAGAACATTTCATTTTAATGTCTCCAATACTCTTTTCTTCACAAGATTGGACACACTGAAGTTGCCCCTGGCTGCTTGTGCAAATGTTCAGCATAGAATTAAAGCTATTTTTAACATATGCAAACACTGTCTGAAGGCATGTTAGTGTTAAAAGAGCACAAACACAAACTGCATCTTCTCAGAATATGTTTTCACCTTCTTATCAACTCAGAGAGAAACACCTCCACCGAGTATTTTATAATCCCTTTAATCCCCCGCCCCAGGCCGCATGCCAGGTATGTGTAGTTAGATCTGCACTGAGACAGCCAGATTCACCCTCAGATACAGTAAACTGGGACAACATGATGAATAGATAATAAAGGCACCCAGGAGACGGAGCTATCCGGGTTAACTCCGCCGTGTAAAGACGCCATTTGTAACGATGGCTGGAATGGAAGTAAGCAAAGCTAACCGGGCTCCAAAGTGACCAAATCAGTCGTGACTTTGCTGATGCAGCAGATGGGAAGTACAAACCAATTGTGGCTGTGACAACAACAAAGCAGGGTGATGAAGTACCGCGAAGCAACCAATCTGGGTCTCACCTGCTTACTGCCACAGAACACTGAGCCTCGCACAGAAACGATTGGACAGTCAGTACAGTTTTACTCCTAACTTTTAGATAAACTGTCACTTTAAGATGGCGGTTTTATTTGATCCTTAAAGTGTTTAAACCCTAAAGAAAAGATGTAAGAAATATCAATGGTTTCTTCCTTAGAAAACAGAAACAGTGCAGCTCAGTTAGTTAAAAAGCTTGACATTTTTTGCAATATGCTGATAAGCGACTTAACAGTTGGACAATTGCACGATGTCCCACTCTTCTTTTTTACCTCAGCATACGCCATGATGTCTTGGAAAAAGTGGGTTAAATGGATCTAAACTTGAAAAAGCAAAGTAAATTTTGATGTCTTATTTGACCCTAAAGATATTTTATTCAGGGGTCTGTCTTTTGTGATACTACACAGCAGGGGGCACAGATGAGATCATCATATACTCGAAAGCTATACCGATTGGTACTTTGCCAGAACATAATCAGTCATTTGAAACTGACATTATGAAGCAGAAACTGACTTATTTCAGTCACGGTTTTAAAGCAAGATTTTTACAGTTGATGACAGTTTTTTCACATGTTTGATTATAAGTAAACTGTAGCAGAAAAAAAAAAACAATGGAGAGAGTCCAGTCATGAATAATTTAATGTGAATCTACATGAAATGTTGCTTGGTTGAGTGTTACAGGTGCTGCAGAGAAATTCATATTACCAGGCTGAGGCTTAGAGTAGAAGTGACAGAGCTTTCAGAGATTTCAGTGCCAATGTTTTTTTGTTTTTTTTTCTGCTCATGCCACCAGAACTTTAAACAATGCAACTTGACAAGCCCTGTTGGAAAAATTAGGATGCCTGCCAGAGCATCACTGCCAGCAAGCCATAAATGTTTCATGTGGTGCTGATATGGTAATCACAGGATGCCTACAATGACACCTTGTGAGAGTTGGATAACGATGGCTGTCTTTCAGGCCTGGGTGACTCTGGACACACTCCAGTGTTTGAGGCACAGCCTGAAGAGTGAATCTGTCTCTTAAAAGTTTTCTAAAAGCCTAATACAGTGATGAAAGTCTGCATAAGATGAATGAAACACAGGTGCACACGCCCTGCAGGCACCATGCAGCCATAGACCCGATGTTGTGAGCTGCATGCCGTGATCTTAAATATATATTCTGTTTCATGAGGTTTGTGAGAGGGTCCAGGTGCCCAGTGGTGGCACAGGCCCAGCTGGAGGATGTGGCTGACTGGTGCTCAGGCTGGCATACTAACAGAGCCAGGGGTGCTTTCACAGCTAGCTTGAAAGGGGCTGGCGCCGGTGCCATCCACACCCCAGTTCAGAGGCACAAGCTCCAGCTGCATGTTCATCGCAGACTGAAATAAAAAGGGAAACTTTTATTCAGTTTTTTTTTTTTTTTCCCTTTTGCCACACCCTCTGGAGGGGGTTTCGTGACAGGAATGCTGATCTGATCGGGTGACATTACACACAACGCTGCCACCTTGACAACATCTGCCTCTCGCTGCACATGACATTCTCCGAGATTTAAAGCCAGGGTGGAAAGAGAACATTTTCATACCTCATGGGATGAAGCAGGAAAATGCCAGTTCATCTGAAGCAGCTTAATGTGATATTTGTCTGAAGCTTGTGTAAGCCTTTTATTAAAGTGAAACAATCTTGTCAGACACCTGTTGTTCTTGCAGGCAGGGATATTTATTGTTGTCCTATCTAGTAACACGGTAATCCCAAACTGGAACACGGCAGTGTTACCAGTGTAACCTATTCTTGGCAATCATAATTTTCTGAGAGAGCGTTTGTTTAAGCATGACAGTTCGTGCGCAGAAGTGTTTCTTTTACAGTGTTTTTTCTTTGTGATAGACCAAGGGAAAGTTACATACAATTGTTAAATTACAATTACATCTGCAAATCTCTTAGGTTTGATTAGTAGAGACTAATCTGCACAGCCAGAGACTTGAATCCATCCATCCACTGTCTACCTCCAGGGGTCAGAGCTCGAAATGACTTCCCATTATTTATTTTAATTTTTGTTCAAAATAGCTAAAACTCTGTCATAAATGAATGTGAACCTCCTTGACATTCTTTTGTTTTTTGCTCCCTTTAATTTGGTTTTCTTCCAGGATTGACTAGTACTTGGCTCTACCCATCTTTACACCAACTGTAACAACTCCATGAAAAGCATCCCCACAGCATGATAGTGCCACCACCATATTTCATGGTGAGGATGCCTTGTTCAGAATGTGAGTCTTCTGGTATGTAAAGTTTTGCATAAAGTAATGAAAAGGTCAACTGTGGTCTCATTTGAGCGTAAAACATTCTTCCACATGTTTTCCGTGTCCGCCACATGGCTTCTGGCAAACTTTAAGCAAGACTTGGTTTGTTTTCAATAATTCAACAGTCTTGTCACTCCTCCACAAAGACTAAACTTGTAGTCTTTGTCAAACCAGTTGTCATGTGAAAAAAATCACAAAGCAAGATTTTTCACTTACCAGAGGGCTGTTGACTGCTAGAGGTATCAGAGTAAATAGGGAGGTGAATACACATCTATGCCACTTTTTTTTATTTTTAATAGGAAAAACCATTTTAAACCATGCCTGTTGGTCTATTACATAAAATCCCAACAAAACACTGTGCCCCTGATGCGCCGACACGAGCGGCAGCCTTCCCCAGCAGCTCCGTGTTTTGTTGTGTTCTGTTGTGATTTTTAGTGTTTTTTTGTTAAACTTCTTTTGGATTGCTACTTCGGATTACACAGTGGATGGATATGGATCATTGCTCCGGCGATAACAGACTGTCCTACACAAGGAAACAGCTGCTTGAGCTAAGAAAGTACGCATATAAGTACTTGGGAGTTCACCTGGACGATAAACTGGACTGGTCAGCCAACACCAATGCTATCTACAAGAAGGGGCAAAGCAGGATGTACTTCCTGAGGAGGCTGAGGTCCTTCAATGTCTGCAGCAAGCTCCTTTGGATGTTCTACCAGTCTGTTGTTGCCAGCGTCCTCTTCTATGCTGTGGCATGCTGGGGAGGAAGTATTAAGAAGAGGGACGCTGGACGACTAGACAGGCTAATAAGGAAAGCTGGTTCTGTCGTGGAGACAGAACTGGATTGCATCTCGTCAGTAGCAGACAAAAGGACCCTGAATAGACTACAAAACATTATGGATAATGACTGTCACCCTCTCCACAGTACCATCATGCAGCAGAAGAGCCTGAGAAGCCGGAGACTACTCTCCCTGACATGCTCGACAGACAGACTGAGGAAGTCATTTGTACCGAAAGCTATTAAAATATACAATGCCTCACTGAAGGGCAGGAGAGAAGAAGACTCCGCCTCTGCATAGTCCATTAACATTATGCACATATTTATTACTGTTAACATTCATCTACCTGCTCTAGTATTTTATTTTATTTCTTATCTATTGTTATCTATTTCTTATCTATACTCTTATCTATTATTTTGTCTGCTGTGTGCAATGTCTTGTTTATGTCTGAAGCTGCTGGGACCTTGACTTTCCCCATGGGGATCAATAAAGTATTTATATAAGCAGTGTGTTTATGTAGGTTGCAGTAGAAATGCAGGAAGGAGGCAGAGAAGCTTGATGTTTTCACAAATTGTTTGTATCATACAAACAATTTGTGATTGTATGAAAAAAGTGATAGCCTTAACAAATATGTAAATAACACATTTTAACCTGCAGCAACTTTAAACATTTCATATCCCATTTCATTGTATTTACAGTGTTTAGATGTAGATGAAGCAAAGTTGTACATTATGAATAAACACTTTCTGTTGAATTCATTAGCATTCAGCTAATAATTTTGAAAAGAAACCTTTACTTTTAACTCAACACTTAGGTGGTGTATTAGTGTTTGCAGTTCTTTCAGTGGAACTCTTTTCATCTTCCTCATTCCTTGGAGTCAACAACATTCTTTAACAGAAAATGTGCTTTTTTATCATTACGTCCGATATTAAATAGCTAGATCGAGAGGCCTTGTAGTATTTGATTTTCTGATTTTCTGAATAGTCTATATTCTGTACACATTTGAATTGTATCCTTTTATGGACTTCTTTAATTCAGCTTCTTTCTTCTTTTTTGCAAGGACCTGTGTTGAATAGTTCCTACCGTCATCTCTGCAAAGCACTAAAATGAAGTGGCTTAGAAACCTTGAAATTGTAATTAAAAGGTGAACCTCAGCAACATAAAACTTGAAAAAAGAAACATGTAAGAGCAAAGCTTTTATTGCCTTTGCAATCTTTGTGAATAGAGGCATGACTGAAGAAGTCTGCTTCTGTCAAATAAACCTGAGGACAATTCACAGCTTTATGCATTGCCTGTGGGACAAAACTGTTAACACCTTGGTACAGCTAAAGTTTTTAATTAGACATTCAGAAATATATATCTGCTTTACATGGTTTAGTTACGTTGTGAATGTGTCAAACAAAAATGCTTTTTTCCCAGTTTTTACTGAAACCAATTTGATCTCAAGCATAGAATTCTTTTTTATTTGAATTAAATAACTATAAGAATAAAATAATTTTGGTTTACTTATGCAGGTTGCATCCCTCCTCGTGCTTATTGAGAATGGTGCCCCCACCCTACATGAGCCTGAACATAATCAAGCAGGTTTTCAAAATGGATGTGCGGCTGGATAAAATGCTAGAAATAAAAAAGCCAATTATTAAAATTGCTAAGATGGACTGTTAAGTTCATATTCACCCCTTCACCTACAGAAGGGGTGAATATGTCTACAGTCACGCCTGTAGGCTGTGTTTTTGGTAACAAAATAAAATAAATCTTTTGTCTTTGTGTATTTGTAGGTAGGAGAGAGGCAATTTGTGCTGGTGACAGAGGAGTCTTTTGATGCCCAGTACTATGTTTCCCACAACAAGTTCTACGAACAGGTAAGGAAGTGAATAATTGTGATCAACTTTACTTTCGTAGGCTCAAAAAGCCTTCAAGACTTTCTAAAAGCCTAATGTCTAAAACAAACAACTAGTTTTCTGTGTTGCAAAGCCTGAGCAGAGTAAATTTTATCACTTTCCCATTGTGTCAGTCATGACACTTTTCTGGTGTCCATGTGCAGTCCAGAGTTTTGTGACTATGTTCACTGTGACTGACAGAGACACAGGATATATTGTGAAAATCTTGTTGATCACTGGGAATTCATTTACTTAAAAAAATGAGCATGTAACTTGGATCAAAACTGTATGAATTTGCATTTAGGAACAAAATGTTTTTCTGTTTGTTTGTTTTTTTTTTTTCAAAATAAGGTACACAGTTTCTTTCCAACAGCAACAATTGATGAGAAATCACTATCTATTCTTGTCATCTTTTTTCTCTTGGTTTGAATGGACGGCATTGAAACACACTGTTTTATTCCCCCCACTTGAGGCTTTAGTGTAAACTACATTCCTCTGAACTGCTTTTGCTAAAGTTTAAATTAGCAAAAGCTAGTATAAATACACTTGCATCGAAGAGGTTCAAGAGGCTAGCATTGAACCTGACGCATAGAAACCATAATGCTGAAGTGAGCCAGGAAAGAAAATGGACTGAAAAAAACAGCCATTTTTGTGTGATGCTCTTTATTTTTATGTGTGAGTGAAAGTCTGTTGACATTAACATTAGATGAATCATAAAAAAACAATACTTCTGAACACAAAGCTATTGCTGCTCACATTGTACAGTAAAATGAACTAAATACATTTGAGTTACAGTATTTGTCTCTTGGTTGTGGAATTTAACCAACTCTTTCTCATTTTCACACATGGTAAATTATATCCAAGGCTTTGCTTTGGCTGTCACATGTAGCACTCACAGCAGGTGTTGGAGGCTCAGCTTATATTCACCAAAGTAGGTTAGCTATAATATCGGACATACTCACAAATACACACCAATACACCCTACGGTGTTCATGAGAGAATTTGGCAGCTGATAACAGCAATACTTTTTTTTTCCTTTTTACTGTACTAACATTAAGGTCACCCCTAAAGACATACACATTTCATGCACACATGACACACACACACGCACTGCAGTTGCAAGGCTTCAAAGACCTGCAGTCAACCTGTGAAAAATTCACTTTAAAACATCTTCAAATAAATCAATTTCCTCCTGCTTTAACCATCATCAGAAACATGTTTGAAGTTATGTTTTTTATTAGCAGAGGGGGCATGGGACGGTAATAATTTTTTCCTCCCGTCTACTTTCCTCCCCTCCTCTTCCCTCCTCCTGCTTTGCACCTCCTTCTGCAGGCTATAAACCTAAGTTACAAGTGTTACTCGGTTCATACGTGTTGTTGGAGTGCACACGCTGGAGTCATCCAAGTGTGCATTTCCAGGCATATGTGTTGGTTGAAAGGAGACGCTGTTTGATGTTTTATTCTCAAAGCCCTCTTGTACTCTTAAATTACACTTTTACTTAAAAAAGTAACAGCTTTGTGAAAGACTATGAACCAGCATGTCACTGAATGTGTTCTCCTGAAGAATATGCCTGTACCCACAGGACACAAGGAGTTATAATTGTAGGAATACTATAAAGCCTTCACACTGTAGTGATTCTCTCACTCTTTCAACATCTTCTGTACTTGTTTTTGTATTTACTGCAACTGTTACTGCAATTTCAACTATTCAAATATCAACACATTTAGCTCTTTTTAGAACATGCTGCCTGTGCCTTCTGCTTTTTTTTTAATAATAATATTTTTGTTTAAACTATTTACCAAAATAACATTTCCTAGAAATGAATTGTATAGACCTTTTGTTATTTGAAGCCATTTTGCTTTCCCATATTTTTAACTTGAAAGGGGGGTCACAAGACGTTGGCCAGAATTTGGACTGTATGTCTCAGAATTGGGAAAATCCTACTTGCATCTAATCATGCCGTAATGCAAAAATCAGCCAAGATTTGCCATGAGGTTAAAGATGGATAATTACTTACAATTCGAGTCAGCTTTGTTTCAAAGGCTTTTTTATATGTCCCAAAGGGAAATTAAATGCTTTCTACTGAGGCTATCAGACTCTCCAGAGGTTCATTATAGACGTTAATTGCTGTAGGCAGGAATGATATCCTGTAGCAGTCTGTAGTACAACGGCTGATAGTCTCCTCTGTACGTTCTGCTGTTCCTTCACAGTCTTGAGAAGAGGATGCTCAGAATTATCCATTGTGTTCTTTATTTTATTAAGCATCCTGCTTTGCACAGTTCTCAAGTACCTAATCAGCAGTCCCCAGAACAAAAGTATCTTCCTTGATTTTTGAAGACTCTAAAGCTGCTACCCCAACAGAAGAAGACTCTTCACAACAAAGTTTTAGAAGATATGCTTCGTCTTGCTGCAAGCACTGGAATATCTAAACTGTTATCTAAAAGAGTGATCTTCGCTGTCCTTTTTGTGCATACAGGTTCTTTGTCAGGGAACCTGGAAGTCACAGTTATACTCACACCTAATAGTAGTAGTTGTGCTTTTCCACCACGTCCACTCAAATGATGGAAATATTTAAATTTTCATCATTTGAACAGCTGACCTATGTACAATAATCACACTACAGTTTCATAGGAATCCAAATTTTCTTCATTAACAAACAAACTTATGTTACCTTTATAAATATTGTTCCAAATGAATTTGATCTTAACGGTGAAATGATTGGTATTAGATAGAATATTGGTCAAATGTGAGAGAGATGAGAGGGTTAAGTGGTCAGAGTCACAGGTGAACTATCATTAGAGGAAATTGTGAGCAAAGGTAGAGCAAGGTGTAAGTATGATTAAGTAGCAAGGTTTTACTTTACACAATCAGATTACGTGTGTGACAATTAAATTAGGTAGGTCATTTAACCCCTCTGTGTGCTTGTGTGTTTGCAGTTCAATGAGGAAGTAGGAGTTGGGGTTTTAATGAAATTGGACATGCTCTTTCATCATTTAATCACCGTGTTATGGTCCGGGAATGACCCACGCCCACCTGCAAACACAGACATTCACATCCTCACAGCTGTCCAGCCCATAACCCTGCTGTTCCACCTCTCTACACACAGACTGCTTGCTGGCTACTTGCATGCACACGCACACTTCCTCATAGAGGTCAGAGTGTTGAGCAGCAGGTGTTTTGATTGGACAGGTCTGTGGCCGGCTGCGTGTCCATTTGGCCTGCGCTCCCTCACCTATCATATTCCGCCAGGCGGATAAAGAGCGACAGATTAACAGGGAGGCAGGCACAGTCCTGCCAGCACACCAGTGACCATCTCCACACCAGTTCATATGCTATTATCTTCCCAGTCAGTGACTTAGCCCAGGAGAATTGTGTAATGGTTAGACAGGCCACCAGATGATCTGAGTCAGCATGTTGCCACCCTGCTGTTGAGACACTAAATTCTCAGTTAGTTCAAGACTGCCAATTCTTCCGAAAAAGAGCAACACAATATTTTATGAATAGATATTATCTTTAAAGCATTATAGACACTAACATGTAAAGGAAGCGCTTGGTATAGTGTTAATTTTTATTACTTTTGTTTAAAGTATTTTATGAAAACTGTTGTTGATGAGCGCTGAAGTCAAGACCCTTTTTTTTTTCCTTTTACTTTGGGCATAAATTTAGTTATGTTTACAAAAAATAAAGAGCTAAAACTGAAGTGATGAATATATTCTCTGAAGTTTTCACAGCTGCAGTTTTAAATCCTTTCAGTAATCACACAACACAAACCATCCAATTAGTGTTCACAAAGAAAGATTTACTCTGAAAACAAAACAGTAAATCAGTGCTATAATCATCTATTATACATCATTTCAAACTTGTCAGATCTGTGGTTTAAGAAGTGTTTTGAACAGGAAGGGATTTTCATACCATTTTTATTCACAGGGATAAGTCATTAAGAAAAAAATTCAATTCACAGGCAGGCATAATTATAATACTTTGTTTTCTCTTTCCTCCTGCTGTGATCAGCCAAGGTTTATAGTTGCCATGGTGAAATAATAGGACAAACTCAAATCCCTCTGGTTTATCATGCAGCTGTTGCCGTACTTTTTGACCTTGAGGACTTGCATAAATGGAACAGAACACAGTTTCTTCTTAGGAAGCCAGTGACAAAACTAAATAATAATGTGAAGAAAACAGCTTTGAGCAGCAGTTAATTGAAAATGTAATTGACAGATATGAACGAACATGCAGAGTGTAGATCACTGTGAAAATTATGTTTATGCAGGGCTGCTGTTTGGGGGTAAATTAGAGCAAAAGGCTGTATCAATCCAAAATCTGTCTCTAAATGACTCATTACAAAATATTCCTGAAATAGTGTACTTTTAAGCATTTCCTGAGATCGATATTAATGAGAATTAACATTTTTTTCTGTAACTTGTGGTTCGAATTTTTTTTAATGGCGGCTGTTTCTTATTCACAGGTGCTGGTACCGAAAAGGGCTGATTTCAAAGGAAAGATGATTGAAGTAGATATCTACGAGGCAGGGAAGCACTTTATGAAGGGGCAACCAGTAGAAGACAGCAAGCCTTTCACTCCCTCTATTGCAGTGCCTCTTCAGAAAGGAGAAGTCTCTGGTCTGTTGCAGGTACGCACTAGGATCCATAAACAGATCCATATATTTAAAATGCATCCTTCCCAAGTACTTGCTACAACACAATGAAATAATGTCACACAAGAGCATACTTGAAAACACAAAAAAATGTATTTATGAAGTGGTCAGCCATACTCAGCTGTTGGAGAGGTTGTCATTCAATTTGACAGATCAATAGTTCTGTCAAACATATACAGTAGCTGCTTCTCCATTGCCAAGCTTCACTCTAGCCGGTTCATGTCTGGTTCCATCCAAGCCCAGTTTGAAGCGTCTCCATTACGGTCTGTTCATCACTAATGGAGGCGTGAAAATGGGCAGAAACGTGGGTGGATTATGAGCGCGCAGCAGCAGTGGCCAATGAACCGATGATGTTTGCAGCGACACTCGGTAACAGAGAACCTTGAGGTTGTGGTTTTGATGGACTCAAGCAAACTCATATATTTTATTTTATCCAGTCAAAAAGAAATTACACCAATATCCACGCATGAAGTTTATTGAAAAAAAAAAGTACAAAGAATATAATATGCCTCTCACCAAACTAATGGTATGAATTTCTAGAGTTTCACACTAGCTGGTGCAAAACTAAGTACGCAAGACAGTTTCTTTGGTCTTTAGCAAACAAATAAGGTGTGAATACATGTGTCCTTACTTTAAATCTGTCTTCACCTGTGAAGTTTGTGAGGAAGCACCAGTGTATCATCCATGAGATAAGTAATTTTAGATAAGCTGTTGCTGGCTAAACTGTTCACTATCTGCCTTTCACCTCACACACACAGCAGCACAAAAAACCATGTTAATGTATCTGTTTCACTGCATGTTATTTTTCACTCTGACTAGCTGTAGCTTATAGCTTAGGACATGGAGCCACTGAGCAGAATATGATACACTTTCTAATTTCACACTCCATCAGCCTTTACTTCCAGACAGAGAGGGAGGGGGAGAAAGGTACAGACATGAGAGGGAGAGGGGGCATGGATGATGAGGAAAGTAAGCAGAGAAAAGAAAGGATCATAGATAATGGAAATAAATAGAAAACGCAAAAGGGAAGGTTACATTTCAAACCAAGCAATGTGTCACTCAGCATTAAAAAGTTCAGCAATGGAGACTAAAGCTAGTCAGGCTGTGATGCGTTCAGACTGTCCAACACACACTCACGCATACTTACATCAACTCTGTCTCTTGTGTTCACATTCCTTCTACAAGCCGCCTGTCCCTGATGTTGATTCAATACATTCATCACAATGTTTTAGTTTTTGTTTCTGTTTTCTCTTAAATGTTCCATTATTTTAATTGATAAAGAAATTAATCTGTAGTTACTGTTTGTGATGTGCTTGGTTTAGCATGTAAAAAACAGAAACAACAAAACCTAATGAAATTGCATTATAGCTTAAAATATGATATAATAAAAAGTATCCAAATGAGAAAAGTCTTAAAAAGACCAAATAGTAAACCTAGGTTAATTCAGAAAGTAGGGCCAGGGAAGGGATTGGTTTGTTTTCATTCCCTGATATGTCCTAACTCATAAAAAAATATTGATTCTTGTCTATGTCTTCCACAGTATGTGTGTTGTAGTCAGCTAGATTTATTAGTTTTTCTCCAAAAATGCTATGACTGATCTATAATTCATGATTCTTATGACCTCCATTGGCTGTTGTTAATGGTTGTGCAATAAGTGACCTAATGATGTGGAAACAGCTGTATCTGCAAGCTGTTCACATTATTGTCAAGCATCCTAGTAAAGGTAGGATTTCTCACAACAGCATGAACACAGCCTCTGTGGAATTATCAGGACATAAATAAAAAATTTATGATAATTTAGTTTTTTACTCATTGTAATCTCCAGCTGAATCTTTTTTTTTATAACAAGACAGGTGTTTAAGATGCGGTGATCAAGATTATGTGCCCACTTTTCTTTGTTGCTTTGAAAGCATTTGTGGGGAGCCTATATCAATTTTAATCTGTCCAGATTTGTCTTTATGAGCAATAACAATCTTTGAAAAATTTTCTCACCTTACTAAATTAGCACTCATTTAATAATTATACAAGGAGTAGAGTAACATCACACAGTATTAATGAAAGTTGTCTCTGCAAACCAGGACTTCAATTCAATTCAGTTCAGTTTATTTACAATATGTCATCTCAATTTATTTATTTATTTTTAACTAATGTAAAAGTTAGTTAAACTTTGCATTGTTAACAAATGCACAGTTAACATTTGATGCTGTTTACACCATCTCTTATTAAATTAGTGTTGTTGCATTATTAATTTTCTTTTAGTTATAACCTAGATGCTTTTTTAGCACTAGCTCTGTATATCTTGCGGTTTAGTTGTTTCATTAAATCATATCAATGTGGTTGAAATGTCTGTCATTGTGTGGATTCTGAGAGGAATGTCAATTCTTACCTTAACTAAGACATGTAAATGATTGACAGTGTTATGTTTATTAAAAGATCCCTGCTACCGTTTCTTCAATGGTTCTAATGCTGAAAATCCAGGACACACTTCAAAGTTTGTTTTGTAATCCTTTAGTCTTTATATGGTTTGTATAACTTATTGAGGACCATAAAGTTGATGCAAATAAGGGTGAAAAATTGATTCATCTGATGTAAGATGAGAAAAAGCTGTTTAGGACCATATTTGCAGAATTTTCACTTGTTTAGAACCACTCTAGAGAGCGTGATAAATGGGATCCCAAAAGTGCACATCTGTGATGAGTGTGAGCTTGATGAACCCTACTCTCTCAGTTGTTTAACACATGTTCACTTGGCATGTTGACATTCAAGACTCTCGAGGCCAGTGTGTTCTTCCTTCAATTGGCTAATCACTTCTAACCTTCTACCTCGGCACATTCAACTAGCATCCTTAGCACTAATACCAGATGTTTACCTAAGCTTTCTATGTAGTCAGAATTTCGATTTGACGTGTTAAAACTGTTGTAGCAAATAACTGTGTGAAATTGTTTTGGTAGATATATTGGCTGCAATGATAAAGTTAGGCATACTTTACAACACTATACATTGCATACTTTACAATGTTCTTTAGAACAACTTTGTGTATTGTTCAAGTTGATACTTGTCCTATGGTAAAAAACAGATTATTTTTAATGAACATGTTCTAGTCCATCTGACCTCACTCTGACTTGCTTATTACCCTGCATAGTTCTGTCTCAGAATACTTACTTTTAAGAACCCTTGTGAATGACAGTGTGAACACGTATAAAGTGTGATATTCACCTTCATGTCTTATAGAAAGACCTGTAATAGAAGCTTTTTGCAGTAGTCAACAAGAAAATGAAGGATAGAGCACTAGAAAAAGAGACAGGCGGGTGTAAAAAGGCAGTCTTCACTTTGCCATTTTACCTCAGATGCAGAGGAGCAATGTAAGAGTGTGGGAAAAGGAGTGGTGTATAAGTGGGTGATTTGGTTGGCTGAAAGATGGGCTGTGGTCTTTAATGTGTGTGTGTCAGAAAAGAAGCAAAGTGAAAGATCTGTCATCTCAGAAGTAGATAGAGATATGATTACATACCAGCCAACATCCACAGTGATGTGTGTGGGAGTGGAGCAGTATGGTTGAAATATGGATAGAATTTTCTTTAGAAGTAGGATATGATGACTGTGAATGTAGGACCTTGGGGAAGACAGCAACATAAGTGGATGATAACATATGACTTGAGAGTAGCGGTGCAAATAACTGATAGATGAACAGTTAAAAAGCTGCATGTTTGAAAATACTAACAATACAATAGCACAGTGGATATATATTAATTATTAGTGTGCTTATATCACCTAGCTAATGTGCAGGAGATCTTCAGATTGAAAAGTCAGATCTACTTAAAGAGAATAAATATATCATGTTATTAATCTATCCACCTAAGTGTTTTACTATTAAATCTGCTATCAGATTGGTGCCCTTTTTTCTAGTTGATGTAATAAAAGCTTTAAAGAGCGGAGAATATATTTTCTCTATATTTGTCTGCTAGGAACATAATAATTGAGCCTCATGCTTTTCTTTAGCATGAACATGAGAAGAAGTGACCTTGAAGTTGAGGTATAAATTTTTTGCTTCTTTAGACATATTGTCATGTGAAATTGCAACTTGTCCGTGACATGACAGCTTTATTAATTACCCTTTATGATTTTGCCAGTTCATTCCAGAAAAGAAAGACCCCGGTCTTCCTCAGAGATAAATGGCTTTTATTGACATGGGTGGATTCTTCCTCATCTGTCCTCTGTTTCTGTCTTTCACTTTCCTCCTGTCTGTTAGTCCTTCATTCACAGAGACAGCACTTCATGCGGGGGGTGAAGGGCAGTAAATGAATCTTTTCGGTGGGACACAATAGTAGAGAAGGCACTCGCCATCATGGCAAAGGACAGAAAAGAGAAAACTCCTTCACCTGTTCACATCCTGAGATTAAATTAAATGATAGAAGAAGGAGGCCAAAAAATGAAGCAAGAATGAAGGACAGTGACTGAAGTAGATGGAGAGATGAGAAGACAGCGAGGCAGCTTGGAAGCCATCTAATAATCAGTTCTTTTCAGAGCATACTTCTTCAAGAAGGCCGAGAGAATCACTTAGAAAAAAAATGGTTCTGATCTTGCAGAGGAGACCAAACCCACAGTTCGTGTCAAACACAGCATAACAAAAGAGAAGGGCTTGAAAGTTTACTTGGAAAGACCAATACCCATGTCCGGCCTCAAAAGGACAAGATATGACAAGCCTCTGCACAAGTATTGAATTTCATGGATATGTTTTTTTAAACAGAGCTTTTTTCCTTGCTTTAAAAAATATAAACTCTTTGTCTCGACAATCATCACAATTTAAATTGAAACAGGTAAAGTTTCAAGCTTTACCAGTAGGTGGGAATAACATCAACATGAATTACTGCAAAATACAAAGAAGATATCTTCTTAAAGACAATGGTTTGTCTTTAAAAAGACACCTATCAACATATTCAATCAATGAAACGACAACCTCTTCACCATGGACAAGACCAAAGGGTTGTCTAAAGATCTGCATGGGAAATTGGCCCAAAATCTCTGCTGCAGTTCACCAAACCTAATCAAAAACTACATTAAAGTTTTTGTAATTCCAAATGTAAAAAAAACAATGGATGTGGACCCTGATTTCTTGCACTTTGCATCATATAATATACACAAACACTGACTGAAAATAAGTTACATCATTAGTACATTGTTTAAACTAATCACATACACACGTTGAGATCCTTGTACACACAGCTTTTATAAAGATACACCCCGATGTGCCCCCCCTAGTGTGCCTGGCAGAATCCGACCTGCCTAAGGCTGTATGCAGCACGTAAAGACAATACACAAGCTTGCCTGACGCACACAATGAAGCTTTTTCAAAATCTCTGTGAACACGCAACTGTTATGGATTGTTGCTGTGATGTTGCGTTATTCTCACTCATTGTCAAATATATTGTCAGGACTGGAAAAAAATCAAAGATTATGTTGCCTTTCTGGTTGAGATACAATTAATCCTCTCAAATCTATTTTTATACTGTTTGTGCTCAAAACTGCAAAAGGTTGTGCTTAGTCTTTGAATGTTTGTTTACCCAAACAGCAGAAAAAATAGTCTTGTTATCAGAACAGCAGGCAGAGCTATTTTAAGGGTTTCATTTAGCATGTCAAAGCAAATTACATGACCTGCACTTCTGAACCAAAGTCACTGTAACCGGGATAAATGTTATGCCATCCGAGTATCAGTCAGCTCTATTTTCAGAAATATTACCCAACATGTCGAAAAGCATTAGAAAGGCTCATTCTGTTACGTATATTTTGAATGTCGGAGGAGCTTTAAATTTCTCTTTAAATGAGCTTGTAAACCAAAGATGAAACATCTAATTTAGAGGGAGTTTAGTAAATGACTGTCAAAACCCAGAATATTATTAAGTGCATTTTAAAGAATTATTTTCTAATCAGGCTTTATTATTGGTCTGTTAAAAAAAATCTCTTTTTAGATAAATTCTTTATCAAGACTCAAAATTGTTTTCTATTGACTTTCAAAGGCACAACATATTTTTCTTCTTTTTTTTTTTTAAACCTATGCATAAAATGGATACATCTACAAAGAAATAACACTTTTATCATCTTAATACACTTGTGTGCTAAATGTTTTCTTAACATCTCAACCATTAGCACAATTCAAGTCAATCAATACATTTTGAATAGAATCAAAAGTCAGAGAATAAAAACAGGTCTTTATAAATTATGAACTTTGACTGAAGTGACGCTTGTAGTTCCGGTGCCCACTGTGACAGCAAAACTCAGATTCAACCTCCAGATGACCATCAAAACCAGGAGATATTTGATTACGCAAAAGCTAGTGCGCAAGTCATGTCCAGGAGGAAGTTGTAAAGGTGTGCATTCAGTGCCACAGCAGTTGAATCAATCATAATTTAAGCAGAATCATTTAAGCTCATTGTTTATATGTAGCTACTGTGGCTACAGTCAGTGATTTTTGTCACTGCGAAGAAAAAGTTACTTGTATTCTGCTTGATGTATGATGGCAGAGTGTGGTTCTCTGCTCAGCTTGTTGAATATTAATTACACCAAATGAAAATTAAATGGAATGGAATGTGTCATTATTATCCTTTTAAAAATTAACGTATAAAAATGTGTTACAATGGGATTTGTTTTGACACCCTCAGTCAAACTGATAGTGAAAAGCCTAGTGCAACATTTGACCCAGTGCAACAATGTAATGTTTTAAACCAAAGCATATTCATGTATTCAAATTAGGGCTGTTGTAAAAGAATATTTTAGTAATCGAGTACTCTATACAATATTTTTACGATTAATCGGATCTCTCTCTCTCCGTTCCTACTGTTCGCTCCAAAACCGCTTTGCTGCGCTTCCGACAGCAGAAACGTTGTCATACTCCAACCATCGCGCCGCAAAATTCAACAATCCTTATTTGTCCCCAAACTCTGACAAAGCGGCATATAAATCAACACCATAGGCGGGAGTAAGAGCGCTGCCCACCACAAATAATGACCCGGGCGGAACACGGTGCGCTACATAATAAAACACAATTTAACGAAGCTTCGAGGCAGATAAATTTTCCTCGAGGAATTTTAATAATCAAGATACTCGAATCATTTGAGGAATGATTTCAGCCATAATTCAAATGGTTAAGTATTGTCCAAACTAATATCTGTTGTAGGAGCTGAGAGTTGATGTTCATAGATGTTGTCCATGGCAACGAATGCATGACACACTTTTCAGATTTTTTAGTTTGTGAAAAGAATTCAAAGTCTGGTATCCTTTTGTTTTTTTCTAGTACACAATCATGCATTATTTTGCTATGGTCTACAACATAAATTCCCTATAAAGTAAATTGAAGTTTAATGGTTATGATGCAAGAAAATGGGAAAAACGTTCAAAGGACGTGAAAAATATTCACCATATTGTATAGTTATCGGTATATTTTCACATTAAATTTAATTCCTTTGATTTTTATGTTGCATCTTACATGCTTATGCTCTGGATTGACTATTTTTATGAATATTATCCTATATTTATTATGGATGAATGCCAAAATAATGTGTTTGCATATTGGTATGATCTGTCTTACAAAAAATATGATTTTTTAAGAGATTTTTTTTATTTGACAATGTGTTTCTTCTAACTGGAATTAATATAATTTTTTAACACAAAATCCTGAACTTGAATTTAATAGAGAATCTGTAGAAGAAGATTGACATTGAGTGGTAGACAGGAGGCCTTCCTCAAGACTTAAAACTCAACATAAATTGTCAAAATATCAGTGGAAACATGTACAAATCTGGTCAGTAATTATAATAGGAGTTTGCTGTAATTAATGATTATTGAGAAAAAGGTATAAATGCATTTTTCAGATTCAGTTTATTAACAAAATGTCAATAAATTCAGATGTTAACCATTCACCTCCAATCAATTCTGAAACAATGCAAGCAGATTAAGTTAATCATAAATGTCGTTGGTGAAATGTCCATTTATTTCACATAAAACATCCCCATTCATGCATTTTTGTTTACCTAGATTTGCTCACTTAACTCTAAACCCAGTAGTGGCATGAACATGAAAATCTTGTTTGTGTCTGTTTTTTTTCTCTATTTAATTAAATATTTTACTCTGATGTAAAAGTTCATGGCATGCAGTTGTCCCTCCCACTGGGGCTATTTTCTAATTTTGTGTTTTTGCCACATCATATTTGTACTGATATGATATATATGATATGATATTATGCTTAGCAAAAAATAAGAAGCAAACATTTTAATAACATACTTTGTTGAAAAAGTTATGTGTGATTATGTAAATGGGTGTAGGATAAGACTTGAGTGATAAAGTTTGACAGTTGAGATTGGCTGAAGATGAAGAAAACTGAAAAATCTGCACCTCCACCACTGCTTCTTTTTGTTTGGTGTTTTGATAACTTTATCTTCAGTCTAATGGCTAGAAGTTTATAATTAATATTTCATACTGAATTTGTCTCTACTGTCCTGCTCATTAACTATAGCTGCAGCTCACACAGTGATCGTCACTTTGGCTTTGTTATATCAGCCATGACTAAAGAGGCTACTGCAGTATCCATTTACATGCACACACACACTCATCCGTGGTTTTTGTGTGTCAAGAGCAACAGTGACAGCTGGTGAGGATCATGTGAGAAATATGACCACTGTGCATTATTCTCTGGCTCCAGTGAAGTGCTGTAAAATGTCAGTATATTAGTGAAAGACACACTCGTTCCTGAAAGGTACACATGTGGAATGAGAACAGGAGAGGGTATTTTATTCTTGTTTTTAAGAGACAGAAAGACATTTGAGAGAGCTAGAGTTTTCAGGGAAAGTTTCTTGCTGTGTTTGCCAGTCTGGTACCCCTAGTGTAGTGTTAGATGATTTTCAGGGGGGATTATTTTGGTCTGTTCCACTGCTGTGAGCAGAGAGACAGAAAATATTCACCACTGGTCTACACTGGCACACACACACTCGATGATACTGCCTTCCTTTCTCACAGACAAATGCACAAACTCAGCATGCCAGCTAGCAGGTGGTGAACTATCACTGAAAGCCACATCTCTCATTTTTCCTCCGCTCCCCTTTCTTCCTCTCCTTATTTCGTCTCTTTTTCTACGCCCCTCTCCTCCCGTCTCTTCCCACTGTGCTGACACGCACCTACTGGCACTTGGATTTTCACTTATCCTCCCTAGTAGTAATAGATTTTAGACTGTACTATTCAGTGAGTCTCCAGGCACCCTGTTGTTAAAAGACACCTGCAGAGAAACAGATAAATAAAAGCATCAAGAAGAAGGTAGTGTATTGAGCCTGTCAGCAAGAAGAAGGATAATAGTTTAGTTTCTCAACTTTCTAATTATTAGTACTATGCTCTTTACAACTCTTTTTTTATTATTATTTAGTATTTATTTTTTATCAAAATATTCATTTTGGACTTTTTCTAAGTAAGAGAAATAACTAGACAGAAGTCCAGATTTGGATAATTCATTTACCTGCATCTGCTATTATCAGAAAGCCCTTTAGTTTCTTTTTTTTTTTACTCTCCAGGCATTCAGCCAGTACTTAAAAACTAACAACCACAGTGAAGAGGTTTAGTCACAAGAACTTCTTCCACTTCTGTCATGGCAGTCCCTTTGAAAATTTTTCAAATTTCCCTATCTCAAAGCACCAAAGTAGTTTTCCAAGCATTTTTCGCAACAAAAAAACCGTATCACATTTCCATGAGGCATCCTGGTTCAAATCCTGACATTAGAAAAAAAGTAGATGTGTCACCCAGAATCACGTTACTGACATTCTGTCCGTGGATGTGTCACTAAGGCGTCGGTGGTCATAGAATCCATTCGCCATTGTGCGACTTCACAGAGGGAAGCATTCATAATGAAGCTGTGAAAGGAGGAGTGGCTGACAGGGTGGTGTTTGTAACCATAAGTGAGAACGAGAAAAACAGAAGAAATGTCAAGGATAGCGAGACAGAGGGCAGACGCTGAGCAGCTGCTCGGACATCCAGCCATGTGCATGCAACACGTGCAGGTGTGCTCGGCTGCATGCTGATACAGACCCCACATACCAGCTGGTGTTGAATAGGGATTTATAAACCAGGTTTTGTCACTTCTCTGTGATAGTTCACACGGTAAATTTATATGAAAGAAATACTATACATTTCAGGATGATTTTCAAGTTTTCTGTTGATAAGAATATTCTTCATGGCTTTACACATTCCATTAATGAATCTCTATTGTTATTTGCTCAGTTGTCCTCATTTTAAATTACATTCCTGCTGCTGTTTGCACATCCATGCTGATATTTTCAGTCCTTTTTTGTATTTTTGTTGTTTTTTTTTTATTTCTTTTAAATAATATTATTGTTTTCTGTGCACAAATATACACCTCTTGTGGATTTTCTTGATTATCGTATTCAGATTTATATGCTTCTGTGGGCTATTTTCAGTTACTATACAGTATTATTGTTACGTTGTAAATTTGGCCTTACTGTATAGTTTCTTTTTTATATTGTTTCTTTATCCTAGTTTCATTTTCATTTTCATGTTTCATGTTTCCTTTTACCTTTTACGTTTAACTTGCTCTTGGTACTTTTGATTATCCCACCATGGGGCAATAAAGGATATTTCTGTTATCTTTATCTCCCTCCATCGCTCTCTTTTTCTCTCTGTCTTTCTGTGTATATATACTTAGATATACATATATATACAGGTTTTATACCCAGATATAAAACCTGCTGTTTTTGTTGTGAATAAGAATAAATTCTAGTATTTTACTTTGTTGTGCATATTCATATCTTCAGATGAGTAAGAGATTTATTTGAATATTTATTTGCACTTTAAAATTCAGAAAATAATCTTCATTATGATGGATACATTTTAATGCCTGGAAAATGTATTTATGTATTTTGTACTCGTTCACACATTTTATAGCCACAAACTTAAATGTTCATAGTTTTGAAGTATATAACAAAATAAAAAGCGAGTGTTAATATTCAGCCCCTAACTCAATATGTTGTAGAATCACTTATGGCTGCAAATTGCACATCTCTAGCAGTTTTGTACATCTGCTAGGTTTTCCTATTCTCCTTTTCAAAAGACCTCAAGCTGAGTCAGATTGGATGGAGAGGATCTGTGAACATAAAACATTTCTTTCCAGAGACTCAATTGGATTTAGGTCTGGACTTGTCCTTGATGCCAATAGATGTTTTGATCCAAACCGTTCCTCTGGCTGTATGTTTAGGTTCATCTTTCTGCTGAAAAGTGAACCTTCACACTCCAGTTTATAATTTTCACAGCATAAGAAGTTTTTTTTCTAGAATTGCATGTGGTTTAACTCCAACTATCTTCCCATGAACTCTGACCAGCTTAGCTGTTTCTTCTGAAGAAACACATTGTTCAAAATGATATGGAGTATTAGATTTCTCCTGCATGTAGCACTGTGTATGAAGGTTAAATTCTCTGTTTTTTTTAATCTGACTAAATACCTTCTTCCATTTATCATCTGCATGGCTTACAAGAAATCTCAAGATTCGTAGAGTGCATCATTAACAGTTGTCATGTACACAAATCCTCCCATTTCAGTGGCTGAATCTCTGATTAATGTTGTATTTTCCTGCATTGCTTGTTCTTGTTGAAACGTCTTTGACCCAAAAACATGGAAGGAAAAAGGTGTCTCTCTTAGGTTTTCCTATTCTCGAATTGAATAGTTTGATGAATGAATAGTCTCCAACATCATAGTCATGCATTACTTTGAGCAAGTCTTGCAGATAAAATCAAAATTCTTTTTGAAATATAAATTTAATCATTTAATACTTAATCTCTTATTTAAAACATCATGAAGAAATTGAATTGAAAAATGTGACAGATAAGAAAGCGTAGAGGGATTAAATGAGTCGATCCCTACGGGTGGGTATCAGTCAAGCCTCCCACAATCAACTATACAGTAAACGTAAAGGCTATTCTAGCTATCTGGATCAATTCCTCAATACCACTGTGCATAATTTACCATATTGAAATGCCATTTTACCAGCTGTCATCCAGGAGATACCCAGAAGGCACCTCAAAGTAATCCACATTGATTTCCACTCCACCCAAACATGTTATGTGTCGGTGCTCTCATCCAATTTGTTTAATGCTCCAACCAAAATGATCACATCCTGTGCAGATTTTTTTTTATTTATTTAGTAATCACCTGGCATAGCTTTAGCTGTCACCACAGGTTTCCACTTTCATGCCAATAGATGAAATTAAATAAAGGTCTAATCAGACATAATAATGAAGAGGGTGTGAGGTTTAAAAGCAAGAACTGTAGTAAACATTGTAACTGAATAATTTGAAAACAACCTATACTTGCAAACTGTTTGGATTTGTATTATTATTAGTGACAGACCAGGTATGTAACAGCCTCACTCCACAACAGTCACTGCAGTAGATGCACTTGTAAACGTCAAGTTCAGCCTAATGTAACATAAACCCTCTTTTTTTTTTCTTTTTTTCTGGCTGCAACAAAGTGCAAAATAACTTATTTTTTTTTCATCCTCCGAGCTTCCCTAACTGCCTCAACATCCACCTCTCATCATCCTTTATTCAATAGATAGCACTCTGCTGTAATCAGATCAGTGTAAAACTGCATTAACTGCGAACACAGATGTAATTGAAATGCACTCATTTGCATAAGCAAATGGTTGCTTTCACAATTGCTTTCGTTTAGGAAATATTGAGAGAAGCTCTTCATAAAAAAAAAGATTCATTTTGTTGTCATAATCATAAAAACCAGTTAGTTTTAGAGAGGAAACAGATGTTAAAATTGGGAAGGTGGGAGTACAAGGACTCGGCAAGTATGAGTACTCTAATATTACACTACTATAGCAATGAATCCTAATACAAAGTGGATTATTGGACGTATTTCTAAATGTAAATAATGATTAACAACCATTATTTATAAAGAGCAGAGTTCTGCGCGTTATAATTAAAAGAAATATGATTTAACTAATTTGTTGTTCAGTAAACCTCCATCATACAGTGCCCTTGTAAACCTATTAATAACTCTGCAATAACGGTTTTAAATTACAGGGATCTTAAAATCACATTAAGACTTTTTTTCTATTTTAGTCTGGTAACTATTTTTTCTATGAAATAGTTCTTCTAAATACATCTTTCAAAAGAAGTCAACATTTAGTTTGTTTTAACAACCAAAGTCGACCACGATTGTTTGTTTTTAAGGCATGGAGGAAGTTAACTCGAATGTTAACTAGTTTCTCTGATGTCGACAAAAAAAGTTGTCTAACTTCCTCCGGCGGTCCAAAAACATCACTGTTGCTTTAAGTAGTCTCCCTAAATTGGCCGGAGATGTTTGTGCGTGTGTGTGTGTCTGTGTGGGTGGGTGTCTATCCTGTGTGTCTCTATATGCCCTGTGATGGACTGGCAATCAGCTCTTTTCCAGTGACTTCAGGAGATGTGTACTAGTTTCCCCACAGACAATCTGTTATGAACCACAGTTAGACAGTTTGATGAATGGATAGTCTCTGTATTACTAACACACATCTGCTTTACTTGCATGTCTGTGGTTGGTGATCGAGTTGTTGTTCAAAAAAATATTTTTGAAAGCCAAAATCTGGCTTTTAGAAAAAAAGGGTTGGAACTAACCACATTTTCAGTGTTATGTTATTGTCTTAAGAGCTTTTATTTTTGGGGGATTTTTACATATCCACACCAATAATGCAAGTTACTGTACTGTATGTTTAAGTAACACGTCTTAACAGTTCATCTTTCTTCTCTAATCATTCTTTTCCTTCGCTCACTGTCACCTTTTTTTCATTGATGGCTATCTTTGGACTGTACTGGAACATTTAGACTAAACAAAGATACCGCTTAATTTATGAATGTGGCTAGCTGATTGTAAATTTGAATTGCAGATACACGAGTTGCATTGATCTGTGTCCACGAGTCAGAGTGAGACAAGAAGCAGGGCTGTTGTGTGTATGTCAGTGTATTCGCACATGTCAGAAGGATATTGCACAGGATGTTGAAATTCAGTTATCTAAAATGAGTTCCCAGTTGACCGCTGTATTTACCTAATGAGCAGGAAGACCGAGGCTGTGCAGCTCATGTTAGTGATACCTTATCTAGCATTCAGTTTGATTACTGTCAGGTCAATATCTGAAGCTGCTATAGGAATCTTTATCTCTTTGAAGAGGGGAGCAATCAGCAACACTCCCTATCAAGAAGCCAGTAAAGTAGCAAATTTCGAAGATAAATGTGTGTGTTTCTCTCCACAGGAACATATGGCCAATGGAGTCAAAGGAGCTGCTTGTGTGCCACCTGACTCTGCGCTCCGGGTCGGCTCCTACAGTCTGGACAGAGAACTGCTGAAGAAACTGGGGATTTGCATTGCACTAGCAGCTGCCGTCTTGGCCTTTATTATTGAGAAGCTCTGTTAAATGTGCTGAATCAAGAAAAGATCAGAAAAATGGCAAGTTTGAAGTCTGAGAAGATGTTTTATTTAAGCAGGTTTGGCACAGGTTTTGTGTTTTTGATTGGAAGTGACTGCATCAAAGCTTTTTGTCTTTGTTCACTTCTTGCATCCTGAAAATTTTAATGCTTTGTAGCCATTTTACAGATAAACCAAGAACTGAAAGTGATATTGCATTTTAATGAAAATGAAATGAGTGACACTTCTTCAGTCCTTTTTCGTTCATTTCAGAGTATTAATTTTTTACAACCTAAGCATAGTATATTTTTAGAGCTGCAAGATAAATTGCATTCAAGTTGTTTTTGCAAATTTACCTGTGGCTCAAAATATTGGTGTTTCTCTTCAGTAAAAAACTGACTGTAAAATTCATGTTGTTTAAAATAAAAATGTGCATGGGTTGTTTATAATAGTTTCCTGCCAGTTTATTGCTGCCAGACACATTCATAATAATTTGTTTTATTCTGTAAACCCTGATCATCTTTGCTCTCTATCTGTAATTGTCTTGCTGATGTTTATCTTTGAGATTTATTCTTCTACCTCAGCACAGTTCTGTTTGCCCTTAAGTTCCCTTTTCCTTCCACAATCATTATGATACTACTTTATGATCCTGCAATAAAACCAAAATTATTAATATTCTGGAAAATTTATTCCACAAGTAGATCATAATTCACTTAGGGAACAAAATGTTGATACCCAACACATCAGCAGAAATATCTTGAAGCATAAATGAAATAAAATCAAATTGTCTGTTATTTTGATATGTATTTTGTTGTTGTTGCGACATCTCCCCCCCCTTCTTTCTCTACTCACTCACTCCCTACTTCCTCTTCTGAGAGGGGAGATGTGCTTCCAGCTCTCCATCTAACGGGTAAATTGAGTTTCCTAAATCTGCGGGGATTTACCCTGCCAAGAACTGAAGTAAACTCTGTTTAAGCTGGTTTCG